>JALNQK010000040.1:0-252504 GCA_028458525.1 Ophiosphaerella herpotricha
ATATAAGGCTCTCTATCTATATAGATAGTTAATACTAGTATAGCTTAGTACTTTATCTAGCTAGAGTTCTCTACCTAAGCTAATACTATATAGTTCTCTTTAAGATAGTAAGTATAACTATTAAAAAACTTAAATAGAAGTAAAACCTTATCTATATTTATAATACAAGATAGTTAAAAGTACTAAATTATATAGAAACTTATTACTATAATAGAGTTTTAATAAATAAATTAAAGGAAGCTATTTACTAGCTTTTTATAGTAAGGTAGGAGTTACTAGCTAGTATAAGTAAAGTACTTTTAGCTTATATCTTATTTCTAGTAAAACTTCTAGAACTAGCTATTTAAGAACTTAAAGTTAATTTATTTCTCTAGGTTAGTATTTATATAAGGTCTTATATATAAATACTAATACTATTAGATAAGAGTAACTTATTACTATATATTATATAGTATAAGATCTTTACTTACTACTAAAACTAGAATTAAGATACTTTTTAGCCTATCTACTTCTACTTAATAAACTACTAGAAGAGCTTACCTTTAAGCTCTAGTAGCTTCTTAAGCCTTACCTCTAATAATACTTCTTATTAGCCTTACTTTAAGCTTATAATATAGTTTCTAGCTACCTATATATTTTTAGCTATATACTTAGGTACCTAGAAGTAGTAGCTAGCTTTCTTTACTATTAGCAGCCTTATAAAGCTATCCTACTTAAGGCTATCTAGGTAGTACTACTTTTACTTTATACCTAACTCTATATCTAGCTTGTGTATATAATAGCGTATAAAGTACTTAACAATCTCTTTCTTCTTTCTAGCTAATATAAAATAGTAGGCTTGTTTCTATAGTAGATTAGGTTTATATAGGGTTGTAGTACTAAGTAAATTAGTAATAGATTGTTTTTTATGCCTAGTTTAGATATCAAGAGAACGCTAAGAGTTAATTTAACTAGGCGTAAGCTAAGTAAGTAGCGTACGCGGCGTATAAGCTATTTTAGGGGTAGTAAATTAGGTGGTAATTAGGCTCTAGCTAGTATTTAACACTAGCAGATGCGCTAAGATAGAGTCACAGCAGGTTTTATGTGCGAGACAGTCTGATATTGCCACTCACTTGGCACGCTTTGTTATTGGCGCGCTTAGGTTTGATTAGCAGCTAAAATCAAAGCCCCTGCTAGCTTTCGGCCACTTTGGCGAATTTTTACGGTACATCCCGTCATACCTGCATCGCTGCAGACGCATTGACAGGACGAATTCAGTTTTTCCTTTCAGGCATAGGGTGAATTGCCCATTTGTGAAATGGGCATAGCAAACTCTGGATAGCCCCGTGTATCCCTTTCAACTTACTCCTGCACATGCCTCCGAAAGTTTTCCGAAGGAGGTGCTTAAGTAGGGGCCAATGCGTAGAAACTCAAAACTCTCTGTTTGTGCTTGATAAATCGTTGGGTAATCGATCATATATGCAGGGTACCTGCCCTCTACCCATCTGAATTGTCAACTCAATTCTCACTGGAGGTTTTTTCTTGGCATCCAAGCCACAGTTTTTGAACAAGACGAATCTTCGGGATGAGGCTTGATTACATACGTCCTTCATACACTTAAGCTATCTTCTTCAGGTTTTCTGCATTAAAATGCAAGATTTACTTTATGTGGTGGCTATCGCAAGGAGGGTGTAGTTTGTTCGTTGCCAGGCCGCAAGTAGTAGCTGCGCAAGCGCGTAGGCCGGAAAGCTCTAGGCCCTAAGGGCCCTTGAACAATAATACTACTCTACTCCAGTAATCAACATTATTGATCATTCTCACCTTTTTAGTTGTTATGGCGAAGTGGAGTAGAGCTACGTTCTAACACTCGTCATACAGTTTCGGCCTCATAGGTCATTTTGTGTGTTGGAGAGTGAAGGTACATGCAACCCCTCATTGTGCTGCAGCCTTCTTGCCCTGCGCCACCACATCACTCCTAACTAGGACGATATATTACCTTGTACATGATCAGCCGTATAAATAGCATAGGACCCCTCCTTTCGCCCTTGCTTTTCCGAGTTGCGCCTAAATATCTACCTGCTACATTCGGTATACCGCAACGTTCCAAAACCAGCACCCGAACTTATTCAACCCCGACAAAACCAACGCCAAGCACGGTGGTCTCCGTAAGTTTCTACCACGATGTCGCATCAGCCAATCACACCAAATATCACACATGGCCCTGCTGAGAATCTGAACGCGAAACACTACACCCTGCTACCAATAGATCGGGGACAATCACCACAAAAGAAAGTATCAGTAATTATTCAAGGCTTAGCTCAACATGGAAGACCTACTGGCAGACTCAAACCATTATGTTGGCCCTGTTCATGCTTGGTTAGTAGACCCATCCAATTTCCGAATAAGCGATGGTATTGACTAAAGCATTCCAACCTGGGCTACTGCTGCATTCCATGCTATAGTCTTCTTTATCTTAGACGGGAAACCGGCAGAAGGCCCCAACTCGATCTCACAAAGCTACGTAGCCGCGCTGTCCCATTCTCTTGGACTTTTGTTCAGGACGACGCTTTGTGGATCTCTCGCTGTGGCATTTACCCAGTGCTTATGGCACATATTGAGGATCAGGCCACTTGAAGTTTCAAGCATAGAGTTGCTCTTCAAAATCACATCGAATCCGTTATTGCTTACTATGCCAAAGACTATAAAATCAGCACCGATCTTGTTCACTTTAGCC
Organism: Ophiosphaerella herpotricha; assembly: GCA_028458525.1. Lineage (NCBI taxonomy): Eukaryota > Fungi > Ascomycota > Dothideomycetes > Pleosporales > Phaeosphaeriaceae > Ophiosphaerella > Ophiosphaerella herpotricha. Next base: position 2,714 of record JALNQK010000040.1, read on the forward strand.
TTGTTCACCTGGCTACTACCCATCGCGGTCACTTTCCCCCTGGTGCCTGAATAGCCGTATCAACCCCGATTGATAGCACTTACAATGCAGTCGTTCCGATATACAACGGCAGCTCTCTAGGGAATGATTCTAGGGTAGATGCAAAGAGGCAGTCACTAGCAATTAGGAGATTAGGAGGTGGATACTGGTCATACTAGTGAGTCTTACCTTGGAGAATCTTTCATCTATTGTTGATCAAAAGATAGTGGCGCGGTGGCTGCAGTACAACGGACCGGTCGACCGGTGCTTGAACTAGATGGTATCATCCCTTCTTCATCTCCCTGCGGATTAGATTGCGTTTATACCACTCAATTTGAAGGACCATATCTTTCATGCACCGAAAGCATTTACAATTCTACCTTCGATCCATCGGGTGGAACTCAAAGCTGCAGTCTCAATGCCTTCACAGCAACAAACGTGAAATCCTCTAGAACTGGTTCGACAAATGCACAGTATGCCATTGGAAATGCGTTCAATATGACTACCATTCACTCATTCAATGCCGCATACACGCCCGGACCAAATAGCTTCCGAATACTCGACACTACCTTTGTAGAGCATAATCTTATGTCATGTGTTCCATCTCGGGCGTTATATAATGTATCCGTTACCTATCGTAGAGGCTTGCGGACTATCACTCACTCGAAAAAATACCTAAGCTCTATTGTAGAACACATTGGCGGGACTTATTCGTACTATCCTAATGTACCGGCTTGTGATCATCTCGAAGCCGCGAATGATAACTCTCTCAAGAGTAATTCCACAAATGAGGATAAAAAGAACAGATTATCATCCCTATACGGTGACTACTCTCAATACCAGCCTGCAAACTGGTCCCAGCCACTTCGTCAACAACTCATGGCGTATAATGACTTTGCACTTATAGACGCGCTGATCAGCCCTCTGAGTGGGAATTACACAATGTTTCCTTTAAAAACATTCGTAACCGGGACCAGCGGCGGCTATACTTGCAGTAAGTTTTCCGTTCTTTGGGGCCCAAAAACGATGGATAATTGACCGAAAATATAGGTCCAACTAACGGCTCAATAGTCGCAGACACGCGTCTAAATATCCAGAGAGATAACTTTACAAGAACACCAGAAGATGACCCAAGCTTTTTCCTTTCCGCAGAATTTCTCAACAATGCTCTTTTCAATACGACAATGACCGCCGCGTTCCTATTGGGATTCTGGAATACTACTGTCCCAGTGAATGCAACCAACCTTAGACAGCTTTACTCGTTTATTTCCTTAAGGACTATCTTAATTCCTTACCTCGCGTGCCTCATGCCATCAATTCTATTTATTTACTTGGGTCTCGCTAGTTTGCGCTCGAACGGCGTTTCTGCAATAGATAGTAGCTTTCTTCAAATTTTGATGACGATGACCGGAAGCAAAGCCCTTGAGAAGGCAGCGGCTGGTGGGTGTCTCGGTGGCGATGAGAATGTGCCTGAGAATCTAAAAAAGATGAAGATATTATTTGGAGAATTACAGGGAGCGGAATCTCAAAGTGGCCTAATAAGAAGGGCCGGATTCGGGACCGAGGACGAAATTGTTGCGCTACGACACAAGGTTAATTATGGTGTAGAAACATAGCAAACCAGGGAAATACACTGTCTCGCGGTGCAAGACAGCTGAAACTTAAGTGTATCAGCATAATTGGTTCCACTGGCAAGTTTTCGAGGTAACCATATATGGCTTTTATCTTCCGGTCCGCGGTGTCAAGAGCTGCTTCGAGAAGCGTTACCGGGGTTATCATATCGCATTACTACTATTATGAGAACCATATGAAAGTCGAAAATATATATATTGACGATCTATATACGAGCATATTTATACCTCATCCCATAATAATTGCCCCATTCTCAATACTAGCTCTGATTGGTGCACCAGCCGGTATTGATTGGTTAATGAATGCAGAGTGTGGACAAGCTAGGGAACTATCAACTAGTCTACCATTACAGGAGTATCTTACCACTTACAAAGTGTTTCCGTATTATGAATACCAAAATGTCTCAAAAATATTACATCATCTCCAGTCATATATCTCCTGTAGAACCATCGATGGCCTTCGTTGTACTTAATTTCGTATCCTCCATCGGAGAAATGAGGAAACCAATATTAGCAAGCACAAAGGTCACTGTCGCTATCCGTGCGGTAATCACATACGGCTATTTTGGAATCCTTATAAGGCTCTAGTAAGAGTCTCCATAGCCTAATTGAGTTTTCGGTGTACTATCCATTTTGTTGGATCATCAATTTTATCTTTGATCAACCCTACGAAGGATCCAAGGCTTGAGTTAGGTCGGATCATCCTTAGACTCTCACTGTTGCAATGAACATCGCGCGCTCCAAATTCGTAGAAGGTGAAATAAATGAAGCAGAAGCATCATCACTACCCGCTGTTTAAGGCCAGAAGAGGAAGTTTGGGAATGGCCATGACATGTTTTTGGCCTCGCAGCATACAGCGACAATGACAATTGGTGCCATCCCGTACTTCAAAACTGCCTCCAATTGCCTCATCCTGTTATTTGGGGCACATAATCAAATTTCTTAATGACTGTCCGCATACTCATTCGCGTTTTGCGCGGGCAGAAGCTCTACGCCGATGCAGATGCGTACCAGTAGATTATCGAGACATAGGGTAATCTTCAGGCGGTACATAGATTCATGTCCATTGGAAGGAATATAATCACATATCAACAACTCTTACTCCTCCAGCCCCCTGAGTTTTATTGGGCTGCGACTGTGTCGCTGTCCTTTGGCGAAATAGTAGAGTTGAGGTGAAGCCGGAAAAATATGTAGGGAGAGCAACCCGGGTAATATTGAAATATGGCAGGAACTAATGCGAGTAAAGGAAGCAGTGGTTTCTATATTCACGTGAAACTCATGTTGGTTTCCTGCTGCTTCTTTTCATTTCATCATAAAATAGTTAGCTCCATGTTTGAGCTAGGCCGTTGTTGCATTCTTGGTGAGATCTTTAGCGAGAATCCTCAGTAAGATGCCCAATGTTTCATTTTGGTTTCATATTTCTTAATGACCATCAATAATACCTATGTAACCGATGAGGCTGCCGTTTTCGTGAGTAAGTCTTTTTTATCTATTAGTTCCGGAACCCCGCTCGGGATTGCCTTTTTCGTTCACTGGTGCGGGCGAGCTTGGTCAACCCGAAAGACGTTCGAAATGCGAGCGTACCGTTTTTCGTGCTGACAACAACAGTTATCATGAATGGTGATTCCGCAACTATTACTTGCAGCATAATGTATAGGCGTCTCTGGCAAACGCGACCAGGTAATACATATGTCATATACACTTATCAATAACTTTTACGGATGAAATTACATACCAGGTAGTTAAAATTCTTCTCAGCTTACTTATATTACTGCACGATTAACGTTATTTGTGGGACGCTCTATTCGGACACATAAAAACCATATTCGGCCGCGTGGTTATTCGGTTATAGCCACGTGCGCACGGCTGCCATCGGCAGAAGTTAGTAAATAACCAAGTTATCTGGACTCTATTAGGATTATATTACAACGACCTATATACGCCATTAAATTAAGTTACCTAACTACCTAGAAATATTCTAAAACGTAGAGTAGTTAACGGGAATGTACTCGAATTTTAAATATACCTAGGTAGCATTTGGAGACTGGGGATGGTAGCATTAAACCATGCGGCCGAATATGGATTCCACACGTCTGAATAGAGCGTTCCTTATTTATCGAGCTAGTATCACCATTGTCAATATGTGATTACCCAAAACCTTGCATAAAATTTAAAATTTTGGCTCTGCCCTACCGGTATCAATTATTCTAATCTAGCTTAAAATAATAGTCGCCGTGATAGCGAGTGCAACGTCAACGCTGTCACCAATATAACCTCGGGTAAACTATTCTAACGTCCACCGGGGTATAACTGCAGAAAGTTTTTTCCAAAGTTCCAAAAACCTCCCTATTCACCACGGAAGACCAGTTCGATAAGATAGCCAGTGGGGATTCTACAGATCCGGCTCGGACCGATGCTCCTGCACTCCACGAAGAACACACAGGCATCGAGACCAATCTTGTGAACTTTCCGACAGGCAGGGATCGCTTTTATCATGCGGTGACGTAGTTGAAATATATGGCCATTAGCACGGCAAGCCAGGTGGTGGGTGTATCGTACAGCCTGCGGGTATGCTTCCTGGCATCATTATTGTGCTATAAATTATTCTAGATTTCAGAGGAGCGTTTTGGATCAACGGTCTCGTCGCTTTGGATTCTGTGGCCGACCGCGACGAGATGACCTGATCGTTCTGCTACCAAGCTTGTAATTCTTTCAAAAGGCCCGATGATGATGTGTAGAATACTATTGAGCTGTCGGCGTTGCTAGTAGCACAACCGAGGAGAATAGACACCGAGGAAGTAACATTGATGCTAAGACTTACTATTCACAGTCTATGTGAAACTAGACAGTACAGGCACTAGTCATCGCTATAAACTCCGATCGTTCTACCTTCCATAAGTAAACTGCATGATTTTGAACAAGCTATGCTAAGCTTTAAGAAAGGCTTGGACAGTGTGATAGAAAGACATGATACATTGCATTTTCAAAATAGGGTTCTGATAAGTAGATTGAAATCTTCCCCACAGATCCAGTGAAGTGGTGCGGATGCTGCCACCGAAGTCCATGCCGCTCGATGGCTCCGTTCTAGGGCGAATTAAGGTTACTAGTAATGAAGGGTCACAAGGTCGGCATAATGCCCACCGACAGCATGCGGGTCGCGCCTGGCCAGCGACGAAGACGGCAGCAAGTGAAGCTCGAGTTTCCACAAGCGCCGCAAATCAACGCACGTATCACAAAGGAACACCAACCACAACCTTCTCCCATATCCAACACAACCTCGACCTCGACCCCAGCCCCAAACACCACCCTCGGAACCAAAACACCGAAGCCTTACTCGACCCGAACTCTATTCACTCAGCTGCCGTCCATCAAAATCTCATCACTCCTAGCCTCGCATAACCCCTACGTAAACATGTCCCCGCGAAACCACGGCCCACGGCCGTCACAACACCAAAACTCGCCAGCCCCACCCCCTCAAACACATCCAACGTCGCGACCCCCAAACAAGACCCCTTGACGTCCCCGACCAAGGCCCGATTAGCCACGACAACGGTGCCCACGGGCCGCGGAGAGGCTCGGAGCTACATAATCGTGGCTGTGCATTACGCAGGATGATGTATACGCAGGATGCAAAGTGGTATTACGGTTGCATACTCGGGGAGTGGCACCAGGTGGACGACTTGGCGTGGCTGACGCGCTGTGGATGATGGTTACGCGGCGAAGGGAAGGGGATGAGAGGGATGATAGGGCATTGGGGCATTTGGGGGATATGACGGACGATGGGCGCGCGGATGGGGGTCGAGCCGGGTGATCGGAAGGAGTAGGAGACGATGTCTTGGCGGGTGTGGGGGGAATACCTACCTATCTTCATGCCTATTGGAGTGTTTCCGCCCGCTCAGTGGGTGGTGAATATGGTTATCAGGGATAGGGGTGAGATTGTGCGTGAGATGACATATGCAGCGATGAGGACGGAGACTCCGACTCGCAAGCTCAGCCAAATTGTACCAATATCTTCATTCGGGCAGACCACCTCGTTCGCAACATCTCCATCAGCATACACGTCCGGCCTCGCTTCGATTGCCGAAAGAATGCATTGCTCATGACAGGCCGGTGAAAGCCTCACTTCCGCCCGGGCTTCATCTCCGCTGTCCGTTTCGCCCACAGCTCACCCGCCCCAGGTTCTCCACAAGCCAAGCCAGCAAATATTCTCTGAATACACAGGGTCCAAGGGTATAGAGCCGCGTGACGATCCCGTGCTTCCACAACAGAGATCCTAGCACGCGATCACAACCGTCCTGAACAATGATGAGTTTTGCACACCGCCAAAGCCAAAATGGCCCGCCATTGGTCGCGCACGTTAGACCGGTAGGAAATATACTCGCCTTACGTCGGTCGAGTATGCTCGTCTACCAACGAGGACAGAGGAGTACCTGAGGTCCCCAGCGAATGACAACGCATCTGGCGTAAACACGGACAAATAGGACTGGAAGTTGTTGCGACATGACAAAGATGCACGATCCCGACCCTGCAGTCAAGGGACGTGCGAGCGATCCCATCCAACCAATCATAGTATTGCTATACCATCCGTCAGCCATAAACCTGTGGCTGACGCTGCAAAGCACTTTGCACGCCCATGTTGCGACTCAGGGCCTTGCTGTTCGACAACCGCAAGGTGTATCCAGGCAACGTGGCGCCTAATCGTGGCACGGCAACCGCATCGGCCACACGTACGCAAGATGACTAGGTAGTGCAACTGGAAGACTCGCGAAGTAAGGTGCACACCACATGTGCTTTGTCGCAGCTCGTGATCGAGGATTAGTACATTATGTACACGGTAATTGCGGGTCTGCCCGAAGGGGTAAGTCGCTAGCTAGCCCGCGCCCTGCTCGCTGTGCATGCGTGATTTTCGCCATTGGAACAGCAGCCGTCTGGCGCGTCATCCACGCTGCGCTTTTCCGTGCTATTGCTGTGCCGTCCGCTACGCCGAATTGCGATTCACTATACCGAATGATGTTATGGAGTTGCGGAACGGTGCGTCGGTTGGACCTAATGCTTACGGGATTACGCCTCCGATGGGATGGGTGAGAGCTGGGTTTCTGGTCACAACAGGTTTTTCGTAGACGCACGAGGGAGCATATGATAGATTTCAGGTTGAGACGAGCATGGGATGGCGGAGGTCATGCTGTTCGTCCTGCGCCGCGCGCTCGGCGAAGCGTGTTAGGAGCTGTAAGGAGACCTGGTTCCGCTAGTCTAGCTACAGTCTCGAAACAAAGCGTTAGCAAAATTGGAGACGCTCAATAGCTTCAATAACGATAGGATGGTGATCGCCGCCTCGAATTGGAAGACCTACTAAGAGGCCGGCTGACGTAGATGCCGTGAGGCGCTGTTGGGTTGCTGCTGTGGCTGCATTTTAGACCTTATTCGCCACAAAAAGCAGGCATAATACCACGATACCATAATGAAAGAACACTAAAGGAACACTAAGCGGAAGGCTCATGGAACCCTGGTATCCGTGCGAGACCATCTACCGTTGTGCATGCTGAGCGATACCGTACAGCGGATCAATCGGTATCCGCGAAAACTCTGCTTGCAGGCCGGCGTGTGGGCCGGGACTGGATTGGTGGAGAGCACATCAAACTTCGCAGCTGAGGCCCTGCAGCGGAGACGTCACTCTGGCGCTCAATGGATGTGCAACGCTACAGTGTCATCCTAGCCGCGCGTAAGCATTCGAAGGTCAGTTCAGGTACGAGTATACAGAGCGTCATAGATGATAGATGGGATGTGAATTCAGTTTTTGTTCATTCGGTTGTAGGGCATAGCAGATGAGAAAATCAACGCCAAGAACCCTGTCTATAGAATGGGCGAACACCACGTTCAGCCCATCGTCGCTGCTGAAAAGAGCACCGGCGCATATATATACGAAGATTTTTGTTGTTGTGCGCAAGTGAGGTTCAGTAGACGGCGACGGCAGATATATAATTCGGCCGCGAACACAGTAAAACGAAGGGTTCGGGCCAGGTTTCCAATATACACAGGCGACCGAAGTCGAAAAGGTAGCCATAAAGGCAGAATCGAAGTAGTGAGAATGGTGAACTGGTATTTGCATAAACGTGCACCAGCAGCGTCGTAATTCGTCGCGTCATGATAGGGGCTGAAGCAGGGGTAGCCTCAGCGCCCTTGCAGGCGTCCTAAAACCAATTGTTTGTGTAGGTAAGCTCAAACCCAGACAAGCTGCCGAGAACACCAGCGTTTTGTTCTATAGGCCACGGGTCTATGGAGATGTTGTCGTCAAGATTATTGGGCATGGCGATGGCAGCTGTTTCCGCAAAGTCGGTGGCTGTGGTGCTGGGCATAGACATTGGAACAGCACTCAGCCCCTTGGTGAAATCGGACTCGAGACTTTGTGCATGTGGAACCGACGTGGCAGCCATTGAGATGGGGGCAATGACGCTCTCACTAGATCCAGGAGTGTTCAAGCGATACACAGGACTGTCCTCCCAGAAAAGTGATTCGCTAGCATTTGAAGTGGCCGGCTTGATGTCCAAATCTCCAAACAAGTTCTGCTCACCAATTTCCGAGTGAACAGAAGACGCAGCTGTGAGACCGGGGCCGCTCAGTTTTGACTCACCACTGTGCGAAATAGGCTGAGCCAAAGCATCGGTAAACTTGCTCGGGTTCAAGGGGAGATCGCCAGCAGACCAGAGTGGGTTGAAGCCAGACGAGGACATTGCCCAATCGCTGTCGAGATTGGGCAAGCAGTCCTGAGAGGGAGAGGTAGACAAGCTGCCGTAATTGAACATATTGCCGAGCGGAGCAACGGCAGCGTTGTTAGCCCAGGGCCACTGCTGGCTCGAGAAGGGCTCGCTGACGTTGCTGCCGGGGGAGTTGCCATCCTGGCTGAACAGAGAACTTTGGCTGGTAAACAAGGGGTCCTGGAAAGCGGTTGCATCAAGGCTGCTGCCCATGGTGGTCACAGGGCTGCCGTCTTGTGAGCGCTGGGTAGAGCCAAACATTGCATAGAAGTCGTTGTTGGACAGCGACAACGTGTCCATGGAACGCGTCGTCGGCACTTCTGGCTTGCTGATGTAGCTGTTGCCGCCCTGAGACAAGGCGGCAAACGCGGCATGGCCGTGCAGCGTGTGAGGACGAGGAATCTTGTAGGGCGCGCCTGAGACATGGGCCGAGTTATTGTTACGGTGACACGGCTTGTGGTGGCCATTGGCGAAGACGGTGAGGTGACTATCCGAGTGCGTGGTCGTCAACTTGGGCTTGGCGCGCGCATCGTGGAGCGACTGTCGGCTGGACTCTGGCACGAGGTCGTCGTTCTCGCTGGCAGTGCCGCAGATGCATTTTGCACCCGAGTGGCACTGGCAGCGGCCATCGTGAGCCGGGCTGGCGTCGCTCTTGTCCTTGAGCTTGTCCTTTTCCTTCTTGTCGCCACAATCGCAACGGGCATGATGGGACTTGGATTTGCGCGCGCCGCGACAGTGCTCGCATTGCTTAACAGGGCGGCCTTTGGGGTTGATATGGTGCAGTTCGCGATCTGTGCAGTGTGCGTTAGCTCGGACTGGCCATCGCACGCGACTGCCAACATACCATTGTGGTTGCAGCCGCTCACCCGGTGGCCCTTGATGCAGGACGAGCAAGCCCACTTTTCACCGTCGATGACCGGCATGTTGGGGCAGACTAAGGGAAAAAGAAGCCAAAACGGACGGCGTCACACACAAGGCGCTAGCCGACGATAGATAAAAGGTACAGACAGGAATGGTAATATGCAAAGGTATAAGTCAAACGCCAGAGGGTATTGCGAGCAGTGGTGGAATGCTGGATGGTGACCGTAAACGCCGGGGATATGGGCCGGGGAGGCAGAGTGGAGAGTGGAGAGCGGAGAGTGAAGAGTGAAGAGTTGAGGAGTGACACCGAGCGCAAGAGGCGCTGGCCGAAAGCGTTGAACGGAGCCCCTAAGAGTCTACCAAAACCAGAGATTGTGCAGAGAGTCGAGTGGTGAAGTTGTAGTAAGAAGAGGGAAGGCGAGGAAGCCGACGTAAAGAGGGAAGGCTCTGGGGCACAACCAAGGAGCGGTTAGCGCATCGGGAAGGCGCTCGAGTCTGCAGGCGACCCAGGCCGTGCGATGGTGCTGTTCACCGCATGCGCACTGCTCGACTCCTCCGCCTGTCCTCCGATGACTTGCAGGCTTCCCAGTCCCATGTAAGAGTGGGGGGGGGGCCGGGCCCAACAAGCCACACTTTGCTTGTCCTGCTGGCGCTGCTCGAGCTCTCCAACGCCCCCAAGGCGGACGCGCTCCGTCTGCGTCAGGTCTCAGCTGCCTGTAGCTTATCCAGGGCCGCCGGTCACTAGCTGGTGTCCGAACGTGAAATCTGCAGCGTACGCAGTCCAGGCCACATGCAATTCCTTTCACCTCCATCTCCATATGAGGATGGTCCATCGACTCGGTTTGGTCGACGCGCCCTAGTGAGCGCCCGTTGCCAAGCCGATTCGAGTATTGTGTGCAGTGGTAGTGCCGGGCGCGAGTGTATGAATTTGCGGCCCAGTATGGCCAGCACTCTCAGGCACATTGACCTCGTAACAATGGCTGAGCCACACTGAACCATCTGGGTGGGACTGATGTGCTGCCAGCAAGAAGGCACTATTTCCGTTCGGCTGTATTCTAGCATCTCAAAAACCATAGCTTCTATTATGCATCCAGCACAACTCATCACATAGGTGAATCGCTCGACGCAAGATTGCACCGGTGTGGTCTGCTGGTTATCACATTGCCATTGGCCGTGATGTCAGCAAGGATGGCCCGGTGCCGGATGACATTCCAGCTCTCCAGGCTTGTTGTTGATAGATGGCCTTAGCTACCGGCCCCAAAGTTTGTGATCTTGACCACACAAGCAGCCATATCGGATGTGGCTATGTCATGGCGCCTATAAACGAAGTCGTAGGTAACAACGTTACAATGCAAATGAATAAGCTTTGCCTGTTGACCTGGGCTTCAACGGCGGCCCGTGGTCGGTCATATTCTGCAACATTACCGTTTCGATGGCTTTACGTGTCTCGGCCGCGAGACGGAGTTGTTGTGTGACGCAGCCGCAGAGGTCAACCATTATATTGTTGCTCGAGGCCATGGATGCTAACTTGGTCGCGGTTATATTGTGTTGTAGTGTGATGTGCGACTCTGTTCGTGGCCCCTGTGGCACGAGATGGCAGGCTAGCGAACATATCATTTGAAGACCCTTGAGGTTTACTCCAGCATGCCGTAGTCGCCATGGCCATGCAGTTAGACACTCAATTATGCAATCGCCAGCAGTACCTTGCCTTGGACTCCCCGTACACGGATGGAGCCGCTGTGCAGTGGCGAACAGCACCAGACTCGGTCCGATTCCATTGCTTGGTGCATTGCCAACCGACGACGTCGCAACGACGATATGAGAGAGGAACTGAAGCAAACAATAGGATAGAATCAGAGACTTCATTGGAGCAATGAGACTGCCCATGACCTAGTGGCACGGGCCGTAACTAAAACTAGTCCAAGCATTGCTACTTCCCATTCCCAATATGGTCATTGCCCATTCTTCCTACGACGTGAAGAAGAGTCTATCAGTGATTGCAGGCGGCACCGACAGATGCAGCTTATATATAGGGCCTTGCTTCTATTTACGCATGCAATGGGCAAACCTAGTTTTATACCGACTGAAGAGGCGCAAAAATGAACTTGGAGAAGAAGCAGGCGCGTCACCCGGCGGTGCCTGGCATCACCCGCCCCAAAATCACAATAGGCGGAGCAATATATAGCAGTGCTGCATAGCTTGGGCTCCAATAGGCTATCGCGTATTCTATAAGTCGCTGCATTGGTGTTGCAGAGAACCATTTTCCCACCTGCTCCGTCGACGGACGAGAGCCGCAAGGTGCTTCAATGGTTCAACGGCCAGACAGATAATCCGAACAGCGACTCCAACGTCACCGGCTAGAATGCGCCGAGCACCGCTCCGTGTCAGAGCAAACTTGCAATTGCAAACAAAACAAAACCGCCATGTTGTTGCTCAGCCGCCTGCACTCGCATGGCCCTCACTGGGGAGAGGCTGTCCTTGGTTCTTTCCACCGCGCTAGCACGAAACCCGTAAAGTGATAATGCGCAAAACCTCCCTCGGCCGTGACCCGAACCTCGCGCCTCAGCACCTCCACCACCACACCAGACCCCGCGCACAAGCGTATCAGGCCGACCTCTATTGCGCAAGCTGCGCATCACGTGCTCCCTGCCGCCACAACTGCGAAGCGCGCCAAAATGTCTTCAAACTACGCCGAACCGAGTGGACAGATGGGCGGAGGGCCCGGCCCGTATATCAACCACGCTGGGACGCCGCCCGGCCAGCAGCAGCAACACAGCATGACCGACCCCGAGCTCCGCCTACAGGAGAATCTGCAACAGCTGCGCGATGGCGGCGACATGATGCATCCAGGCCATGCTCAGCAGCCCCAGTACCAGCAATTGGCCCAGATGCCCCCTGCCATGGGCGCCCACCAGCACTACCAGCCGCAGGGGCGTCCAGCACACTCGCCACAGCAGATGGCACACGCAGTCATGAGCCTCGACGTCCAGCACGATGCATACGACCCCAACGATCCGAGCCGAAAGCGGTCCAAAGTGTCGCGTGCCTGTGACGAGTGCCGGCGCAAGAAGGTGCGCAAGAAACATGACCGGGTTGGCGTATCTTGTTGACTAGCCTTAGATTCGATGCGATGCCACGAGCGAGAACGGCCCAGAAGCTTGTTCAAGCTGCAAGCGCACTGGGGCACGATGCCAGTTTAGTAGACAGCCTATGAAGCGTGGACCAAGCAAAGGGTACATTACCCTATCTATTCTTCCTGTACCCATGCACAAAGCTGACCATTGCCACCAGATACATCAAAGAGCTGGCTGATAGACTCAACTCTTTAGAAAATCAGATCCAGCATCCGACAGCCCCAGCTCCCACCAACTTTGATTTCGCCGGCATAACTGACCCCAATTTTGCCAACATGCAAAGCCCGCCTCAATTCTCTCGCAAGCGTACCCACTCAATGTCGGACGATTTCCAGGACGTATTCACCAGGCCAACTTGGCCCGCCCAGGATCGTGGTAAGGTCAAACCTTCCGACTTTATTCTATGCTAACAGTCCAAGACCCCACCGTGAACGGCAATCGCCGTAATTCCTTTGGCGAGATGAGCTTGATTGGAAGCCTTGTTACAGGTTCAAACGAGGACACACTCAAAGCGTATGTTGATGAGTATCCCATATCCAACAAGTTAGCTGAAATTTTTAGCTATACCAACTTTATCCATCCAACTCTGCCCATTCTTCCCCATGACCTATCGGTGCTCAACCGTCTTACAAATTGTCCACAGAAGCTACGCGAGGCATTCTTCCTATCTCTAGAAGGCTGCATACGCTCAGTTGCGCCAAAAGCATTGCCTCACAGCGACCTTAGCCTGAACCAGCTGTTGAGCCACTGTATAGACACGGTAGATGCTGCAAAACGAGTACGGCATGATCCAGAACCCTCCCAAGAATTCTACAACAATCTGGTCTACTGCCAATGCCTCGCGCTTCTTGCGATCGGGTGTGATCGTCCGGGACCCGCTCCTGTAGGCAGTGTGTCCGAGTTACTTGGCCTGCTTGCGGCATGTATTGACGATGCCGGCCTGAATGATGCAGGCACCCTTCGCATGTTGAAAGAGCGGGACAGAGAATTTTATCTAGCTTCTCGCCGTGTTTTCTGGACTGCATTCATTCTAGATCGCTTTCATGCCTCTGGTTATAACAAAGCCTTGAAGCTTCCGCTTCTATCGGGAGGGCTCTCACGTGACGACTATGTCGCCTTGGGGGGTGATGTTGGCTTCCATTTAGCTCGTCAGTATCTCTATTTATCTTAGCAGCTGTGACTAACAATACGCAGGGGCTGCAAAGACTGTCGGCCATCTCGCTGAGGTGAAGCGTGCGAGCAATCAACCAAACGAGGATCCTTCATCACCTTTTGCCATGTTGGTGCCAAGTGCATCTTCACCTCAAGCCATCCACCTTAAAGAGCTTCTAGATTCCTTCCAAGAGTCTCTTGCCCCTACTGACCTCGTGGAAAACTCACCACCCCAGTTAGCGAACCTCTACTTGAGGTTGGTTGTAGCTCGATTTTCTTCGCATGCAACACCCCCAACAACCGTTCTGCATATCGCAAAAGACCTACTAACTAGACTCATCAACGGACCCACAACTCCCTTGCATCATGTCTTCGCAGCTTTAGTTGCAACATCATTAACCGAACTATCAGACATACTAGAAACCCAAGTGGAAGCCCATACTGGCATCAAAGACATGACTGATGCCCTATCCAACGGGCAAATAGTTCAACGCAGCCTCGATGGCCTCGGCTGGGACGCCGCCCTCGAGGACCTCCTCCACCACAAGAAATCCACCACACCCCAGACCGACGCTCACGACCAACCCAACCCCCTCCTCGAACCCAACATGGCTGGCCTCCAACACCTCGCCGCCGCGGCCGTCGGCGAACGCGAAAGCTCCGATGCCCGCCCGCAAAGTGACGGCAATACTTCCACCCAGCAATCTAAGATCGACCACGACCTCTCTGCTGCCATGGCCGCCGCCAATGAAGCGGCAAAGGCTCAGGCTACTGCTGCTGCTGCGCAACAGCTTTCTGCCTCGTCGCCTACTAATGGCGCATCGTTTGAAGCTAGTGCGTTGACTAAAGATTGGTCTTGAGCCGCGCTGAACATTCGTGTGCAACCGAGCTTGCGTATCGTGCTGATGTTGATTGAGTAGTGGATGCTAAGTCTGCGGGTGTGTCGGATGCCACGAAAGCGGCCGATACTGAGATTGATGGAGCGGGGGATCAGATAGAGGGCCTGGATTGTGCAGTGGAGCGAAGGCGGGATCCGATTGCACCATTTTTGCACATGTTGAGGGAGTATGCGCGGGTGAGGAGGGGAGGTGGGTGATGGGGTGAGGGGTGGGGTGGGTGCGGGGTTCGTTGTTGTTGTCGTGGCTGTGTGCTATTTCTTTACGTCGTGGATGGAGTGGGCGATTGGGTGTTGAGTGGTTGGAGTGATTATACCCTTGATATTCGATTAACAAAGTCAATGAATGCGGTTTTATTTTTGGCGCTGAGTTTTGCGGTGTTGTGGGTGTGGGAGCCTAGGGCTGTGTCCCGCCTTCTCTCCCATGGTCATACGTTGTAGCGGATCGTCCACTCGCTCGTCGACCGATAATGTGGGGTGGTGGATGGGTATGTCGTATCTTATAAGAGATGGCTAGACTGATATCATGTACTTGGTTGTGTTGAGGGAGAGACATACTGTTCGTTTTCGCGTCGAAGAACGTTTGGCATAATTGCCGCAAATTTTTTCGCCACACTAGTTAAAAAACCCCCGAGCGTTTTAGTCGGTGCGGCAATTTACAGCGCAATTAAGAACTTCTCCCTAGTTCTAACTTCACTCTCTATACTTTGTTGTGCGGAGCACGGTACGCGATTGAAGCATCAATCATACAAATAGCATTTCCGGACGAGCAGATTTAAGGACCAGACCTTCAATAGCCAAGATTTAGATTATGTATCGCGCATGAGGGTTCGTTCGCCTTCCGTTCACTCTCCGTACCACCAAACTTTACACTCTAGCGATTTACCCCTTCTAACCCAACCCTTAGCCATGTGAGAAAACTGTTCGGGCGCTTAGGTTACACTTTCGGTATTGGTACACGACCTGAACCCGAGATGAAATTACTTTTAAAGTAGATTCTTTTCCAGAATTCCCCAGTAGCTATCTATCCAGATTGACGACGAAATATCAACAGGAGACTAGAGGTTAATCTAAAAATATCTCTATCATGCTTCGACGGGCGGAAATAGATTTTAATGGACATGGTAAGCTGTAAAGTTGCAAATAGGTATAGAATATTGTAGTGTAGTGGAACCGCACGCGATCGGGGAGCATTAGGTCAGTATGGTGGCTCTGCAGGTGGCTATAAGTAGGACCGGATGGGGGAGAGAGACACCGACACCAACTCGTCATGTAGCTACTCTACGCAAATATTCAACTCAACTCGCCGACTGCGGGTCGCCACCTGCCCCCTACTTCTGCGTGCATCCTACGATGCCACAATATATACATTGTTATACTTGAGATTATTGTTTTTTACGATTTGGTAGGTTGTTACCGTGAAGCATTTGCGAAGCAGCAATTATTCGGCATTGTGGAATGGGATTTCCCTCTTACGACGACAGTGCTTTTCTGTAATTAAGGGAATTTACTCCCTCTCCGCTTTGGTTTACTCGCCGGCAAGTACCGTTGATTCCTCAATGGTCTACTTCGCTGTCCGTTCTAAGCCTAGTTATACTAGCCCTGATGAGGACTAGTGCTGGTTTGAGTTCACTCTGTCCTAATAGCGGTCGTAGACTCCTCCCAAAGCCAAATATTGGTCTACTATTTTCTTTCTTATTAAATAACGGCTTATTTACTGCCTTAGAAGCTATCTTGCATGAACCCCGCTTTTCATTGAGATATAGACATGGATTTCAAGTGATTGCCGTCTACGGATATGTGCGGAGATTACTGAAATATATTATACAGGCCCGATTCTTCTTTGAAATAAAAGATGTTTCAGAATTCACCAGAAGTAGTCGAATAAATCGACTCGGAGTGGGTGTTCTGTATGGCTGACTACATATTGTAATCAAGCGATAAGGTCGATTTCATCTGATATCTTTATATCGTTCCTAATAGTGCGACTAAAGAGGTTACTCCTAGATGTACATATCGACCGTTTTATATTGTATTTTGTTAGGAAACAACGCTGGCGCCACTAGTGTCAGCGGGGATGCGGGAAATCACCAAGGTAGGAGTATAAATTCCGATGCCACGCGTCAGGCGTGTTATATCTCTATGACATGAAAGCTTAACACACGAGTTGCCGATACACCAATTGCTGATATAGCCTTGCATAATCTCAGCATCGCCATTGATTGCAAAGAAGGTTCGCGCTCCTTGGGATCGAACGATCCAGATCGATGAGCTCCTGCCAGGTAGCTCGGCGGTTCGGCCCATAATGCTCCCGAGCCGCTGCAGGTAGTAAATGAAGTGCCAAAATTGACGCTTTTGAATTGGCGTATAAAGAGAGACACTGTGATGGTCATTACGATGATCATGATGTGCTGAAAGTACACGTTGGCCTCGGGAACGTTGCGCTGTAGTGTGGTACTGAAAGCAGAGGATTACACTATAAAGCGGAGGATCGCTTTGGAGTGGAGGGATGTGGGTGTAGCCGGGTGCGCCCGTTCGATCTTACTTAAACTAGAATAGTCATAACCAGCTCAGGGTGTTGAGCTGCAGTCTAATTAGGCCCCGCAAAGTAAAATATTCTAGGGATATATCAAGGAAATTATTAGCGGAGGTATATGCTGCAACGAAAACTTAATATCTCCGCTCTATGCACGGGATGTGAAATGATGTACTTCTTCCCTTCGGTAGGTTCGATTGCCGAATACCGGTTGGGTATTCCTAAGTAGCAGAGCAACGTAGTGCATTCAAATTTCTAGGCTCTTGTGTTTCGCTTGATACTTTCATCGTTTTAAACTCCACACATAAAATAGTTTCTCTTATACTCAGATATGGAGATTTTACGCCCTAAACTCACTCGGCGAAGAGGTGCATGCGAAGCATGCCGCCAGAAAAAAGTTAGATGTAGGCGTACCTGATAATAGTATAGCTAAGTGCTAAGAAATGAACGCAGGCGACGGGGCTACTCCATGTAGTCAATGCAAAGTACTCTCGTGTCAATCCTCCCTCAGTCAGCGTCTGACCTCGATAGGTAAATGCATTCCCGTGCCAATATTTCCAATCATCTCGCACACGACGACGCCAAGAGGGGAGAGCCCAGAGTTTCGAGATGCGCTCAAGAAATGAAGACACTATGTCGGATCTACCAGGCCTAAGTGCCTCACCAGAGGTCATCATTGATAGGACTATGGACGACTCTACAACCCTCATGACTACCCGACTCAACAGTACAGCGTCGCTTTCACGACTTGTTCCCGAAGGCACGCCATCTTTTCTCGATTTCCGTTTTTCAAATACATCGATGGCAAGTACTCTTGCAACCGAACTCTCAGGTAATTTTTGAAGCGTTACTCCTTGTGGTTTCTTAAGGATAACATGCCCATGACAAGGTCCCCAATTATTTGGGTGAATACCAGGGTATATGCTAACTACGACGTAGAACAGGATCAACAAGGCATCAGCCCACATGACGTCAGGTCAAACGGTAATACGGAAAATGACCCTGGTGCGGTAGACTTTTTTGAATGGACTCACAACCAAGATTTGGCTCAAAACTCTACAATGCAGTTGAGTGACTTTTTAGAGTCTAGACTAGATAGTCACGTCCATGACTCTACCCTAGCGCTCCTTACGCCGCGAATAGTAGCCGACAAGCAAGAGGTGTGCGATCTATCATTTCTTCAAATGCTCATGTTTCTGATATGGCAAAGGTCAGTTCCGCTTCAGAGCGAGGAGCGCGTGGGATGCCTGCGTTACTTCAACAATTACACTTAGAGACGCGACGACAACAAGCGGTTTGTGAGAAGATTAAAAGTTTACTCTCAGCAGAGCATCGAGTGAATCTTCTACATAAAACTGAACCTATAGGCGAGTGTCGCAATCTAGACCTCGCTAGTATTCCTATGGAACAGCTTATTCAAAGTGTGTTATACGATTCCATATACGTTACGTGCTAACTTCGCAAAGAGGCATTCGAGGAGCCTTTGGGGTAAGTTGCTAATTACAAAATACATATGCATATGCCTAAACTTTGAGCAGTCTCAACCTGTTTCTCAGAGAACAAGACGTTATAAGCGTACAGGAATATTTTCTTGACCTAGAAAGACCGCCTGTTGACGTAAGCGATATATCAGTGCTCATAAGCTCGCTAACTTGGGGTGCTCTTCTAAGCCCCGACGTCGATTCTTCAATATCTACAACTCTCGTAGACACAATACCTGAACTTTCTAAGTTATTGCTTTGCCAGAACGATAGCGTTCGCAAGTTTCTGGTAAGTCAGTCTACTAGTTACCTTCAAACCGTCGCTTAGTCAAACTAGGCACTCATTGCGATAGTAGGTGAAATCCATCGGTCAGCAAGACCGAAATAATCCAGCTTTCTAATCATAGCTAGCTCTGTCTCATGGAGAGAATGGGATCAAATGATCTAGCTACATTAGTCTTTGGCAGTGCCTCTACTGCATCGTTTTTGAACCTTCATTCTGAAACAGCTGTACGTAGTCTATGTATCAGCGACGAGCAAGCTACTCAGGCTAAACGAGCTATGCGGCTGCTCTTCTGCATCGACAAGAGTTACGCCTTGAGGAGCCAAACTTTCTCTGTCCGTATCTTCTTCCTGCACCAATTTGCGCTGCGTAGGTACTAACATATGAATAATAGATTCTCAGTGACCAATCCCTTGTAAACTCCCCCGAGGCTATCGAACTGAGCGACGGCATGCTTCTACCTCCTCAAGAGTGGCTGAACATCAGATTTCAGTACGCAAAACTGTGTGCAAAGGTCTTACAGCTTCGTGGAAATTCGTCCGCCTCAGATTGTTCTTGTGTGGTAGCATTGCTATCGGAGGCGCTTGGCGAATGGTATGAATCAATTGGAACACGTCAAAATTTTTTGTCTTTTCTGGACGCTCATGCTGCTAAGCGTGTCATGAACCAGACTTTCTGTTATTATCATGAGGCGTTGCTTCAGTTGGGAAGTATCAAGCTGTCGCCAGAGTGCAACCAGTTGCGCAAGCGATCAATCAGAAGAGTTATTACTTTCTCTAGTACTATTTCATCGGAGGATCTCCTTCAAGACCAGTAAGTTTCCTACAGGCAGCAAATTTTCACCATATCCGGCACTAATACTTCCCGTAGTAATTGCATTTATCTTTGCACCCTTGTTTTGTGCTTGCTCGCATTGGATATCGTCCTAGATCCGAACAAGGAGTGCGGAAAGGAGGACAGAGCCTTGCTGACCATCGTTAGCGGGATTTTTGCTAAGATTGAGATTGCGTTACCGAGGAGCTCCATCTTTGGAGAGGTTACCAGTTTAGTCGAAACTCTGATCTATTAGTGCATAGACAATAAAAATAAGTTATTTTGAGGTTTTCTATCACTCACACTATCGATCAACTCAGAAAATTATTCAGTTGCACATTCGTTGGTCCCAGAGTATAGCCATAGCCTAGTAGTCGATTTGTTCAGCTAGGACTCGGCAAGTTGAATGTGTACAAGTGAATCGAGGAAGAATAACTAAGTAATTCTTTCATTACTAACGTAGTAAGAATGCCTTTTCCTCATCGATCTTCCTTTTCTATCATCATGGATCTTCACTTGACGCATTCATCGTGTAGCTGACAGTGTCGACTTACCTGTGTCCGTGGAAGACGACATCAAGAACAAAAGTCTATTAGATTCTAAAGCAGAATTCGAATGTCATGACCTATTCCCTTCGCCTGAAGCTATAAATTGTGGGGCATAATAGAGCGTGTAAAGAATAAAGTTGCAACTTTGAGAAGTGCCAAAGCAGTATGAACACATTGATTTTTGCTATTGGATAATTTTTTATACCGAGATATTGTTTTTCAAGTGACTATCGGTTCCTAAAGTTAGAAATCTAACTTGGTTCATATTTCACATCTAACTGGTTCTATACTCAGCCAACCTTCAGCCATAAATTCCACTGTGGAATGCATTCCGAATCATGTGTTCGGGTGGTAAAACTGGCTCCTATTATTTTCGTTCTCCTTTTCTCAACTTTAATGGGCCTGATATGTAGTCGTGTCTGGTATTCAGTGGCGAATTGGTGTGCCACTATGCACTTGCATCGTTGAGCTTCATATCTGGTCGCTGAAGGGCGTCTGGCGATATTTATCGAAAGACGGCGGGTTGCCGTGTGGGCTATATGGTTTCTTTATCGAAATATAAAGATGTTGGCGATATTATGATAATCTTCCGTCCTCCAGTCTGGTCCATTTCAATCATTGTGGTCCGATCCTTGTCAAAACTCTACGTGCGGGAACCATTGCTTGACCCATTTATCCAGGCCTTTTGGTCCAACTGGCTTAACAAGGTACTCGTCTGAGCCTGCATCGGCTGCATTGCTTCTGTCCGGCGCTGAATCTTGACCTGTGATCATGAAGATGACGCTTCTCTGCCATTCATGCTTTTGTTCTAACGCGCGAATCCGTTTCGTCGCATCAATGCCGTCACAGACAGGCATTTGCAGATCCATAAGAATAAGACTGAATGGTTGCGTAACAAGTGGTTGGCGCAGTAACCGGTCATCCACTGGAACGCGATGACCAGTGAAGATGCGTACGGCTTCGGCGCCGTCTTTTGCAGTGCGGTATGGCATGTTACGGCGGGTGCAGTACATTTCGAGAAGGCGGAGATTGACTGCATTATCGTCTACGAGAAGCACCATTGGGTTTGACACACGTGATGATATCTGTGCTGTTGACGATATATCCGTGTTGATTCTTAATGCATCAAGCGACTGGGATAACCTGGTTTCAGTGGTGGGTGGGAAGATGCTACCTCGATGCTGTGGTAGAGCTGGTGGTTCTGTCATGGATGTTGTCGTTTTGGTCTGATCAATAGCAACGCCACCACATGGGTAGCTTCCAGAATCCAGCGAAGAGATCGCAATTTCAGCTAAAATGGCATCTGCTTGCTTCATTGCTTCCTCAAGTACACTTTGTAGGAACGGGCCTTGCGCGAATAGAACATTATTTTGCCGACAGAATTTGGATTTTTCAAAATTGACAAAGTCGCATGCAAATTCGGGTACAAGACAAATTCCAACCTGACCGGAAGGCACGCGGCATACGTTGTTGTGCAATTGGCCTAGACTTGGCGTGTAGTCGAGTAAAACTAACGAGCCTTCAATCTCAGTGGATTCATTGTAGCCTTCATCCTTAAGAAAATCCGAAAAACAACGCCCTATGGTTAAGTTTCGCGATGGCGAGGTAATTCGATAAAACGTCGGTGGAATTTGGACGAATCTCCCGTTTAAGGGAAGCCGCTGAGGTAACGAAGAAGCGCATTTGGGATTGCCGAAAACCGCGCGGAAGTGCGATCCCTTCCCAGTCGATGAATGCACTAGCGAAACGTGTCCATTCATCAGTGACGCCGATTTGTATGCTAGTGTTAACCCGAGACCGGCTCCGGTTGTGTGTATATCAACTTTATCATACGCATTGAATATACGCTCGTGATTAATCACTTCAATTCCTCGTCCGTTATCTTCAACATCGACCGTCAATGATTGGAAACCATCTATTAACGAGAAAGTAACCGCAACAACGCCACTAGGTGTATGTTGTATTGCGTTGATCACTAGTGGCTGCACGCAGTCGATGAAGAGACGCATGTCAAACTCGAGTGAATCGCAGTTAGGGGGGAAATTGTGCCGAATGATGATCGATGGTCTGGCAGCAATATCTTGGGGAAGCATCATGGATACTTCGCTAAGCAGCGTGGACTCAATTTCGCCAATTTTATGGAGTGAGGTTTTGCGCTGCGCTTCTGCAAGTCCCGCCCATTGATTGAGTTTAATTAGACTGTTGACTGTAGAGATAAGTTCTCGCGCTGATGTTCGAATGGTCTTGATGTACATATGAGGGTCGGGCCGGCCACTATCTGGAGTTGCGATAGGCGATGATGCGGTGGTGCTCGGCATAACATTGCGCGAAATCAACTCTTCAGTCAACAATTCCGCGGAGCCTAATATGCCATGGATGGGCGTTCGGAGTTGATGCGTAATGCCTCGCAAGAAATTGTCTTTCGCTTTTAACGCTTCTTTTAGTGCACGGCCTTGCCAATAGCGACACAAGATCGTTGCGCATGTGTGAACGAACCCAGAATCAATATCGTCGAAGACATGCCGGAAGTCTTTGGAGCCTACAAGGAGAAATGTGGGGATATCTTGGCTTTTGCATTGGGTTGCAATAATACGCACAATCCTCGGGGCTATCAAATCCTGGTGGTTAACCTCCTCGATCATGTAGTCAAAGTACTCGCTATCCTCCCACAAGCCATGCTCCAAGACCGATGTTTGGAAATCTGTCCCGCCTTCTAAATGGATGTGGCCATCGAATGATTTGCGGATACCAACTATTGCCGTAGGGTAAAGTTCTTGTAGAGTTTCCACTATCACTTCCTCCATATTGGCATCATCGTCGCACATTTTGTGCAGCTGGGAAGTCAGCTCTAACATCCGTCGGCGCTCTAGTTGGCGCCGTGCTCTAGAGCTATGAATAATATCAGACACAACCCAGTCAGCCAGCCGGGCCAAAGATCTTTGCTGTTCCTCAGAGAGTTGGGCTTGTGGTGAGTTAGAAGCGACACAAAGGGAGCCGAATGCTACGTGTTGTCCATACTCGGTTTCAAAACGCAACGGAACTCCGGCATACGCTCGTAGTCCTCCCTCAGCAACATGGGGTGACTCCTTAAACCGCCAGTCTTCAATCATGTTGAGGAGGGAAAATACTGTCTATGATAGTTCAGCGAACTCATGTGACTATAGTAAATTGCAACATACCCCTGGTGGTTGATTGACAGTATGAGCACAGGTGCTTTCACGACGCGGCAGAACAGCTAATGGAAGCCCAACTGTCACCATGCGCGTGTATGTGTTGTGGCTAAGGAGACCAGCAATAACAAATTCCCAGCCTACAGTCTCTCTTGCTAGGATCACCTTTTCTTGCAAGCGGGACATGAGTTCCAGGTCTTCAAGGACGCCGCGCGTGTAGTAAAACAACATGGTCAGTCTCAATCTCTCGTTGCGCGTCAAGACGGGGAACAGATAGTGGTCCAAAGTGCATTGCTGGGGACAGCCTGGCCTCGAGGGAATTGGTGCGGGTGCCCAAACATTCTCCTTAGTAGGATAAACAGACTCGGCGACCTCGATGGTCCATACGTCGAGGGCCCTGCTGGCATTTTCGACATCAAGAATTGGCGCGACAGTGGTCGGTCGCGATGACGCCAATGGCGGCTCGTGCTTGGACTGAAGCACTGCCGCATCTGCTCTGGGGAAGAAGGTGTTGCGTCTTGGAGGCATGAGACTGCGGTAGAAATTACCAACCTCCCAGCTTCCAGAGGCAAAAGACGGTCAGATTGTGGATATTCGAGTTTGTTGCGATGGCGGAAGTTGACGATGAAGTCTTCGCGTTCCAAGTGCTGGGGTGGGGTGACATGCCTAGCGCAGCCCAACGCTCCGGCGCCATCGCCAAGGACCGTTCTAGGCCATACATATTGTAGGCGCTTGTTCGCGATCGTAACCAGGGTATTATAATTCTTTGCATCGGTTGTATACCCTAGCTACTAGGTGGGTAGCACATAAACTCCGCGGGGCATGTGACGGAGTCGCTGAGCGATATCATAGGTACTAGCTGTGGAACGCAAAAACCTTAGAATTTCCTGTGAGCCAAGACTAAATTCCCATATCTGACCTGACGGGTATCTTAATTGTATATAATTATTTCTGCTGGAAGCCAACTCACTTTGAATCGCTTAAGTGAATTGGTTCATATTCTCGAGACTGCTTGAGAAGTAGTCAACGGTGCAAAGCTTGCGCGCTTTTAGCCATCTGTACCTTTTAATGCACAGTAAAACTTCTAACAGTTATGTATTCGGAATCTCAGCGTTGAGATGCGCCATAAAGTAGAGGCCACCTTCTGGATCTTTATTCTGCAGGTGAGTGGACGCAGGAGACAAGATCAAGTCCACGTTGCCAAGGTGGCGGGCAATATCAGCCTCGTCAGCAATCGCCTTGTGTATCGTTGCCCGCCCGCTCCAATCGTAGTTCATCCGAGTTTCTTAGATATAACTTTGCCAAACAATAATTTCGAATACCCATATCGCGTCAATCCATAGAAAATTCCACGACCAAGATAGGCTACTGCAAACTCCGTTTCTGCGTAGAACAAGCTGCTCGGGACGGCTCAGAGCCTTTCTGGGTGGATATCTGCTGTATCAACAACGTCGGTCCAGTTACAATGCCCTACAAAAGGGTGGTATGTTGCCGCCAGAAACGGTAGGCGTTGAAATGTGAACTCGCCACCGGCACTGTAATAATGCTTGTATCGCCAGCCAACTGGCCTCACTTCATTTCCTCTTATAATTAGCATCATATCTTCTCTTTGTAAGCAAAATTACGTCCGGCTTAGCTTCGGCTCAGCCGCTGCTTGGTTTGCACCGCCACCGCTAAGGCACGCGCAGCTCTCACAGTTTTAGGCCAGCGGGCTGCTGCCTTTGGAGCCCCTAGAGAGGCAACTCGCCCAAAATTTGGCTATTCTCTCTTTAAAGCGGCCAGCCAAGTTCTCAGCGACCAGCCGAATCTGGGCCCTAATTAGTGGTTTCTTGGTGATTATTTCAGTTGATGTATACCTAATCGCTCCAAAAAAGCTCGGAGAAAGTTCCGGCTCTCGGCTACCAGTCAACTTCCACCGTAGACATCACCTCAACCCCCTTTTTTCCCTGTTTTAGGTCTCTTTTCCCCGTGAAAACACCGATTGTTCCTAGGATGCGGAGGATCTGTTTTGGCCCCAAAAGGCACCGTTTCCTTTCGTTCCCCTCTTTTTGCCTTCGGCAGGCTCTTTCAACAACTCGGCGCATGGCACTTTCTTCGACGAAACATACACTAACGAAACATACGCCGACGAAGCATACACCGACGAAACATACACCAGAGGACAGTAAAGCGTCCACAAGTATCAGCGATCCAGACCACCCATTCTATAATTACACATCCGGAAGGTGGCTGTAAGTCTTGCCTCGGTGGCTCTAAAACATAAATATTCACGCTCCTAGACTAATAGCACGGCGCCACTATAGCTACAACGAAAGTTTGCGCCTCTCTGAAAGACGGCGTTATTTCAACATCCATGCGCTCTACCAGGTTGTTGCCAATTCTGTCGGCTATTCTACGGACGATATCACTACCTTCACAAAAATTGCTGAAGGCGGTTCTTATCGTATCTTCGAAGCTACTTTCCAAGATGGGGTAAAGGTGATTGTACGCCTTCCGTACCCGTCAACAGTACCTCGTAAATATGGTATCGCCAGCGAGGTTGCTACGATGGAATTCCTACGACTGCATGGAGTTCCAATTCCTAAGTTCTTTGATTGGAGCTCCTCGACATCTAATCAAGTTGGGTCTGAGTATATTGTTATGGAGAGGGTTCCGGGTAAGGAGCTAGAAGATACTTGGTATAGTATGACGTTACAAGAGAGGATGGACGTGATAGAGAAGATCGTTGATATTGAGAAGATACTCTTTGCTATCCGATTCCCTGCCAGTGGCAGCCTATATTTCAAACAGTCCTTGGGTGCCAATATCACGGCGGTAGATATATCACCAGATATCGGTATCAGTCGCAAAGAAACAGATAAGTTTTGCATTGGACCATCAACCGAACTACTTTGGTGGTATCAAAGGCGAGATGAATTAGCTGTCAACCGAGGACCCTGTAAGAGACCCTTAATTTACGCTATCTTAGAGTGTCTAACTAGTGAGATGTAGGGGAAACTTCTGAGGACCTATTAAAGGCGGCTGGCCAGAGAGAGTTGACCTGGCTTCAAAAATTCGGCGAGCAACGTTTTCCTCGTGAACTGCTTTACAAGGAATTTTATGGCCGTCAAAAAGTAGACCCACAGGTGCAAATAGATAACCTGTTGGACTATCTAAAAGTCGCTCCGCACATTGTTCCCGAAAGAGAGGAAATGAATCAACCTACTATCCGCCACCCAGATCTCTCACCTAGTAACGTATTCATCTCTGAATCCGGCGATATTACTGGTGTCATCGACTGGCAGCATAGCACGATTCTCCCTATTTTTCTGCAAGCTGGGATTCCGAAGCACTTTCAGAACTATGGCGACGATGATTCGGAAAATTTTCGACCTCCGAAGCTTCCTGAGAATTTCGACTCTTTGACAGAGAGTGAGAAGGAAAGGGAGGCGGAACTCTACCGCCGACGACAGCTCCACTATTTTTATCTGGGGTTTACTAATCGCAATAACAAGCCCCACTTTCATGCGATGGGAACGTATGACCTTGTTATAAGGAATCGGCTCCATGATACTGCTGGTAGGCCATGGGAAGGCGATAATACTTCACTCAAGGCGGAATTAGTACATACGTCGACCTACTGGCCTGATATTGCCACCTCAGTCATGAAACAAGCCGAATTTCCTGCTAAGTACTCTGAAGCAGAAGTCACAGAATGCCTCGATATTGATGCGAAGCAGAAGAACGCAGATGCACAGATGCAGCGACTGCGCGACTTCATTGGCGTCAACATCGATGGTTGGGTGCCGACTGAATTATATGAAGAAGCGAGGGAGAAAGAACGATATATCAAACATCAAATGCTAGAAGCCGCTGAAATAGAGGATGAGAACAGGGAGCTGGACGAAAATTGGCCATTCCAGGATCACGAGGAGTTAGATTAGCAGCGCGCTAGATGCGAAGACATCCTTATATGTCGCTTCTTAAAGGTCTTATTTCTGGCTGGAGGTTGACTGCCTAGGGTGCTCGTGCATAGCTCTCTGGAAGTAGCGGGTCAATGTGCGCCAGGCCCTTTTCTAGATGTATGAGAGCAGAGTGAGCAATTAATTAGGGTAAGCGTCCTTACAATCACGGTGGTTTGGAAGCGTATTTTCATCCCATTTTGAGCCTTTTGCCTTCTATATCCATTCTATAACCACTTACTCGAACTACAAATCTTGATATAGTTGACCTTATTACTACGGATGAGTTTGCTTCTCTCAGCTGTTCTTTTTAGACGACCTCGGGAGACTCAGATCTTCCAAGGTTGCCATTTATATCAGGTAACGGCAGGGAAAATAGAATTATTCCTAATATTTATGATAGTTTTGGTAAAGTCTTGGTAGCGTCGGGCCACTCGTGTGCCCGTTCATAACGTTATACGCTCTAGTCTCAAGTTACAATCGATATAACAACACAACGTAGCTATAAATATTAGAGAAATTTATTCCGAGTTTTCATTAGTACACTACTATGCGTTTTACTGATTTTAGGGTTATTGACATTTCATTTTATTGTTATACAATGTCTTCCGCAGCGCAACTTTTAGTAGGATAACACTCAAAAAAAGAGCTTCTTCGTATAGTTCTATTAGTACCAAATACTACATAACTAATCCTGATCTTTATTGAGACTAGTGCCAGTGAAAAACACGGTAAGAACCGTAGTATAACTAGACACCAGTAGATTAACTATCAAGTCTTATTAAAATTAAATATTAACATACGTTATCCCAACGAGAACCAACTCTATTGTCCTCAATTTAGTGAGTACTGAGATCAAGACGAGATAGGTGATGATGGAAACCATGGCAAGGAGAATTCGGACCAGGGAAGTCCTTGTGATATTGCAGACAACGGCTGGCGCAAGAAGCAGGAGAGTTATAATGAGTAGCAGGGTTGCCTTGGTGATGTACTGGGCGTGTTATGGAGAAGCCTCCACATATCGGTTAGCCTAGTCCTGATGCAGGCTAAAATTTTCTTACCTTCTGAGGGTTCTGCCATGATTGGATGAACCTATTTTCTACCTAAGCTTCAAGTTTCAGTACTGCGCTGTTGCTAACAAGAGCGAGGGGCGCTAGCTCTTCATGATACGCCAGGTACGTACTCTCCTCTCCGGTCAGACAGCCGTTGCCATCCAGTCGGTTTTGTAGACTCTCAAAATCCCGCTGCTACGCGTACTGACAGCAAATTTGTATGTTTCTAGCCTCGGCACCGATTCTTGATGATTTGTATCTGTGCTTACCATAATCGGTAAGCTTTGATTCGATCTTAGAAAGCAGAGAGATTCGCTCTGGATTTTTATCGCATTGGGCCTTTCCTAGGAAGAGTGGAGATTTCTCTTCTTGGTCAACCTGTCCTAGCATCTCCTCGAGCACAGACAGCCGGTCACTACGCCGATGCTGAATGGGCAACTTATGAGTGTCCCTTCACCGTGTGGGCCGAGAAAGAGGGCTACATGGTCCACCACCTTACGCAATCGGATTTGCACACTAATCCGAAATGTTTATCCGGGTACAAAACTGTCGTTATCGTTGGCTACGGTGAGTATTGGACATGGGAAATAGGACCTTTACGTGGACGAAGGGGGCAACCTCGCGCGATTCGGGGCAACTTCATTTGGCAAGTAAGAATGGACGAGAAGATGCATACGCAGTACTGCTATAGGGTGCCGATAATCGATCCTATGACGAAGAGCAACCTGAAGAAAACAACAACGTTTTGGGACTGGGAGCTCATCGGTCGGCCAGGGGCACAAATAGTTGGAGTCACCGGCACAACGGTATGTTGTGAAGCATTCAACAGCTGAACTTCCGCTAATCACGTCTCTGCTCAACAGGTATGCTATACACGCTACGGTATGGCAGCATCACGCTCATCGGGCGGTTTCCAAGTGTATAAACCTGAGCATTGGGCCCTATAAGGGACCCAATTGCGCCACGGAGGTAACATAGGCGCGTATCCGATCAATATCGCGGTGTTTGGGGTCGATGGGGTCGACTATGAAATTCGTAAGGAAATTCCGTACCCCACAGGTAAAGACGGTGCGCCGGAAAGTTTAGAGATCATTGCCATGTGCCCGGCCGTGTTCGGCGAAGCTGACCTGTCCTCTGGTTCTGAACCGATTGGCGGCCCTCTCTCTGAAGTGTAAATTTGAGAGTCTCTACAGCTCAAATACAAGTAGAAGTTAATAAATCTACCGCAGTATCGGACTTCTTGAGGAATCGTACAAAGGTATGAAGATGGAAATGCCCGAGTACTTGCGCGATAGAGAATATGGCTGCGGAGTGATTGGAAGCTTCACTAAAGGTAAGGGTCAGGGCTTGGTAAGGGTCAGGGCTTCTGTGCGGGTACTTGCGAATGGGTTGTTGGCCTCATCAAGCGGGATGCTTTTGTAGAACTGATCACGAAGAACGTCTTGAACAAATTTCTGGGGCGAAGTTGAAGCTGTATCCAATAATGGACTTATGGATGTCTAGAACACTTTACAAAAGAAGCTCGTCACTTAGAAAAGATCGTCATCGCTTCCGACAATGCTACCAGGCCCCAACTTCAATTGAGAGTTCTCTTGCAATCCGATCTGGTGTTGCAGTACCGCCGAGTTCCTTCCTGCTCCAATAGGTGGTCATAACATGAAGTAGTGGATCCTCGAAAGAAGTACCAGACGATGGCTCAGGAATCCTTAATAATAGACGCTTTGCCTGGTCGTATGTTCCCAAATCCTGTGCTGTGCAACAAATCATATATGCTGGCCAAATAAGAGCCCGTTCATTAAGGGTAGAGTTGTCCTGGTGGAGAGTCCATATGTGAGAAATAATCCTTGAGAGGCTTTCGACAGTTGAGCTACTAGCGCTGTACATATTCGTGCAGATACAAACGTAGGGCCAGAGCAATGCCAGGGCTATGTCAGATTCTTTGGCCCGATCTAAAATGACTTGCGGGATATATATATATCGAGGTCGGCACCTACATTCTCTAGCAGAGACGCCCGTGATACGAGGTCCAAGAAAAGTCGAGGCAACCCAGTTATCGATTCAGACCCTGGCCTTCCCACGCAATGTTTCCACCAAATATGTTGTGCTTCTGATTGTCTCCCTAGAATCCAGACGTTCATGTCTGGACCTGCAATCTTTTCGAGCATGGCGAGGTTGACTGTGTTCGTCATTGCTAGACCCAACAAGGCTGGAATTTGACGTGTCCAACAGTAGCCCGCTCTCATCTGTCAATGTATCGTCAATACGAGATTGGAGCAAAGGACACATTCATACTTACCGATGGCTGTATGATTAAGAAGGCGCAGGCTGACATAGTTTCCATCTGTTGAAAGACCGAACGCTTTGAAAGTTCCGTTTTGAGGCTTAGAATTGCTCGATTGATTGAGGCAAGAATCAAAATCAGAGACTCTTGATGAAGTTGCCCTGAGGCAACTATGCTATCTCTAATGACAGAAACATGATTACCGAGAGGGCTAAGTTTAGATAATACTGGATTGTTCGAAGCTTTCGTCCAGTGGAGAAGCTTCTGACTCCTACGAACAACTTGAAACTTTCTTAGTCGAAAGCCAAGATGATGTCAAACTTTTGGGCCTACTCACAATGATCTCTATGGGGGTCATCAAGGCTGCACAGTAGCCTAGGGGAGGCTAGATCCTCCGCCAATAATTGAGCACCGCCCTGGCTTGCGCGCAACCTTGCTACGCCTGTGGAGAAGTCAGAGAGCCCCTGGGCGTGTTTCGCATGCCATACCAGAGCCTTGGAATAATCACAGGACTTGTTCAATCACCTGCATCGATTGCAAACCGGCACGGTCTCGTCGCATTTGGGGCTTACTTGACGGCATTGTTGACATCCATTTTTCGAGCGTGAGAAGCGCCGTTTCCTTGGCGGCATTTTGAGGCCACATTGGCCGCAGATCGTCCGTGTCGCGCTCGAAGAATAAGAAAGGTGTATCTTGACTGTTGTGCCGCGTCAACTGTGAGGGTGGACCCGGAGCCCGAGCGCCCCGCGGCCGTAGACTCATCCCAGCCATGACTCAACAGCAGAGTGGTGATTGCCCCCGGCACATAATTAGCGCTGTTTCGCCCCTGCACCATTTTGACTCAACCTGAATGAGCTAGATGTGTATCTCCGATGGCTTAAAGGCTAGCTTTCCCAATATTCCTTTTCACTCAACCCACTTTTGACATACGAGGTACTGCAAAATACAGATCGATCGGCATGAGCCGGGTATCGCTGGGTGACATGGAGCCTCTGCTCAGCTCGCTGAGCACTAATGCTGAATATGGTTCTCATTTAATGGACGACCAGGCATTGTCGAGCGACCCAACACCCACGACAAATGATTTCGACAGCGAAGACTACAGTGATGACGAAGATGACGAAGATGACGAAGATGACGACGAGGCAGAGCTAAAGAGGAAGAGGAAGGAAAGACTCAAAGAGGCGGGTGGCTGGTTAGGCTATCTCAAGGACTTTGGCATATTTCTTCCATATTTCATCCCACGAAACGACATAAAAGTCCAACTTTGTCTAGTCATCTGTCTCTTCTGTCTTGCGGGTCGAAGGATCCTCAACATTATGGTTCCACACCAATTAGGCGTCATCGCAGACAAATTCCTCAATCGTCAACCTCCATATCGGGACCTGTTCATATGGCTAGGCCTCAGCATTCTCAACGACACGTCTGGGCTTAGTATGATTCAAGAACTTGCTCTGATACCGATTCGGCAATTTTCTGCAAGACAAGTCACGAATGCAGCATTCAAACATGTCTTGGATCTGTCAATGGACTTTCACTCGGAAAGGGATAGTGCAGAAGTGATGAAGGCACTGGAACAGGGTGGTGCGCTTACAAGATTGCTGCAGACGGCAGTATGCGAATTCCTCCCTGCGATAATAGATTTGACCGTCGCGGTTGGGGTTTTCTATTGGAAGTTCGGGATTTACACATCGCTCATCGTGGGGGCTGCAATCTCTTTGTTCTTCACTTTGGAGATCCTCACATCACGCTGGAAAGTGGAGCCTCGCCGGAAATTTGCAAAGGCCGAAAGGTATGAAGCCAGGGTGATGCATCAAGCCATCCAGGGTTGGACGACAATATTCTATTTCAACATGTTTCGCTTCGAACGGTGGCGTTTCGGGAAAGCACTGGACGCGAAGCTAGCCGCCGAACGGAATTGGAGTATTCGCGATAGCACAGCGCAGGGTGCAGTTGAACTCCTCATACCGTTGACATTTTTCGCCCTTACTACCAACGCCATCTATAGTATCTCACGAGGTCGAAGCAAGCCAGGTGACTTTGTCTTCCTTGTTCAATACTGGGAATATTTGATCTGGCCGTTAAAATTTTTATCACACGACTACCGCGAGATCATGTCTAATTTGATTGACGCCGAACGTCTCCTCGCTTTGCTGCAAATAAGTCCCACCGTAGTCGATAAAGAAGACGCACAGGACATCGAGTGTGTCAACGGAAAGGTTACTTTTGAGGGTGTTCAGTTTGCTTATAGTGGGCGGAACACGACAATCAAGGACATCCGTATCTTGGCGCAACCGGGACAGACAATCGCACTGGTAGGAGCAACAGGAGCAGGTAAATCGACCGTCCTTAAGTTACTGCTTCGCTTCTACGACGTCACAGAAGGACGGGTCGCCATTGACGACTACGATATTAGGGATGTAACCCTTGATTCACTCCGCAAGATGATTGGCGTAGTCCCACAAGATCCTTTGCTCTTTAACGGCACGATTCTTGAGAATCTCCGCTACGCCAAACCTACCGCCAATTTCTCTGAGATAGTATCTGCCTGCCGTACTGCTACAATTCACGACCGCATCCTTTCGTTCCCCGATGGCTATAAGACACGTGTTGGCGAGCAAGGTGTTAAGCTTTCAGGCGGCGAAGTCCAACGACTAGCGGTAGCCCGAGTGATTCTCAAGGATCCACCTATCCTGATACTGGATGAAGCAACGAGTGCTATCGATTCGCACACAGAAAGCAACATTCAAAGGGCGCTGGATACGTTTAAGAACAAACGGAAGAGAACAACTTTTGTGATTGCGCATCGATTGAGCACGATTGTAGGCGCGGACCAGATCTTAGTTTTCGATGAAGGGAGAATCGTAGAGAGAGGAACACATAAGGAATTACTTGAGAAAGAAGGTGTATATAATAGGCTTTGGAGCAAGCAGACTAGTAATTATAAGGAGTAACATAGAGAAGACTAATAAGAATAGGTTCAGGTCGAGATTGTTTGTGGCAGCCCTGCCAGGGCGACGAGCACCCAGCTAGCCAATTAGTGAGGAGTAATCTTGTTGGATTCGACCTACTGGAACCGAATTGGATGGATCAAGGTCTCCGTTGGAATTGGATCAAACCTTCTTCATTGGACCAAGCGGATCGGAAATCGTGGAATTCCTGGAGTTCTAGCCAGATTTTATTGGTCAGACTAGTAGATTCAATAGGGATCCTCAAACGGAAACTCGCGTTATCACTGACTTCGAAACCTCACAACGCCTGTACTATATACATCTATATCCTCATAATATGAATATATTCTTTCAACAGGCCCATCGCCCAAGCGATGATGTCCTCCTTGGGCCCCCTTACGTACTAGAAGGATAGACTTGGTGGGCTCTAACACCAGCCCACCCGATTTGCTCTGGACGTCTTCTCTATACCGGCGATGAGCGATGAGCGCGAAAGGGTCTTTCCGAATTGCAAGATCCCGATTAAACAGCGCCGCACACAATTTCATATGGAGATCATTGAGACAACGAGTATTACCGACACTGGTACGGTCCTCCTAATGGGGGGCCTTTGACGGGGGAGTATCGTCTCGTACAACTCAACCTAATGTCAGTGATAGGGATCAATGACAGCAATACATGTCGGATGTAGCATAGAGAGATTTTAAGGCTCTGGCGGACTAACAAGGACTTGAACCAATAGCTGAGCAACTTGACGACACACTAAAGGCCCTAGATGACGATCCCGATATTGCATCTAATGGGGAGGACGACGCTAAATGGGATATGGAGGCCTTATAAGTGTTTCAAGGTACGTATTTATTGCATTGAAAATGTGTGAACAAAAAAAGGAATTAATATGCGATGACTTATTGTACGACGAGGTCTTGATCACGAATCCGACCAACTTGGAGGTCATGGTAGGAAAATGAGGAACGAATCTGTGTTGAGCTGTTGCAATTGTACGCGATAAAAGAAGAAATAAAGGAGAAAAGGCATGAGGAGACTTGCGTTTATAAATGTTCTAAGCGCCGATCACGTGAGCACTTGGTATCTCATCTCATGTACTCTGTAATCAACACTATAATCATACCAAGACCTGCCGGATTTCCTGCAACGCCGAAGCAGACGGAATTTTTATGTTCTGCGTCGATTCTTGCGGGGCCATCGGGCTGCAGTGGCGTCAACTGGCCAACCACTTCTGGTTAGATCTGTCATTGAAGAATTATTGCGTGGCTTACAATACGTCCCCAGATCTTGCTATTGCGGACCGAGAAGATCGGCGTAAACATCCCGTTTAACAACGTTCTCCATGAGTGTACTTTCACTGTTCTTTTCCTTCGATCCAAATTTGACAACCTCAACTCTGTGCCTTGACAACACGTCTTGATCTCTGGGCTGGGTGAAGATGATGAGCATTTAACCCTCTTCCTCTGGATCTTTCGATGCTATTACCTTCATGATACGAAAACCCAGTAGGGTGATCCCCCTCCCTTTTCCCATGCATCCAGCAATCCCCCCATAGGCAGTAACATTGTATCCGCTCCCCGCCACTTGCTGAAGATATAGGATAAAAGTAAGTGGAGAAGTTATGGCCTGTGCAACCATGACGGATGATTATAAAATATTTATAACATATGTGCGGCTCGCCCTCCCTTCTGTATCACTTAGACCCTCATATTTGCCATAATCTGTGCAGAGTCCGCATGCATTAGGCACCCAAAAGACTAGTGCCCGGGAAAAACCATAGTACCATGGCTTTCTTCTAATCCAATCAAAAATCTTCGTTATTTTCATTTATGCAGTCCTGGGCGGACCGATATATCGAGGCACTGTTATGAGGGCGCTGTGCCTAGCCGCCCACCCTTTATCTTACCCCATCAACATGCGATCACAAACTAGATAGTAAGTAGATTTTCTCCATAATAGCCCTCCTACGCTAACTCACCCTCTAGCGTTAAGTGCTTTCAGTAGGAGCTCCAAGGCATTCCACCTAGCCTATCATGGATATCAGCGATCTCCTCCAGCATCCGGGCTCCAAGTCTTAAGCGAGCAAGAATAGCTCATCCACCAATACCGAACCGACTATGCAAGGTGGCTTGGCACTTCTAGCCGTTTCTGAGTTCGATAGCCCAAAGTGGCATTCAGCAGCAGAAATTGTGGGTCCTTATCAGTGTTCGTGCCGGCTCTGGGGTGGCAGATGAAAAGAGTAAGCGTAACACGGACGCATCGATGAGACCCCGAGGGAGACGAAAGAAGAAAGGACGCGATATGCCTATAAGAATTAAACATCTAGGAGAGAAGTATTACAAAACGCAGAAACAATTTCAAGTCGCTTGTCCTCCAGCAGCCTAGCACCAATCAACACTGCCAAAGACCTTCATCGCCTCGCCTCTCTAGATACAATGATATAGCTACGTATGTGAACGTACTGCCTACTCGACTGCAAGAAATCTAGGACTAACTATAAATTATAGACTTGAGGATAAGAGGGAGAAAGAGAAAGACGCGCTCGTCTCTCAACCGCACTCTTCGGCTACAGAGGAAGTAACGTTGCATCTTGTAACGGGAGAAACGAGCCCAGGATTGAATGGGGGATAATCATTAATTTGCATCTACGCCGGGGGCTAGGCTCCTTATATAGCTTTGGGCTGGCTCGTAAGAGCCTAGCCCTCTGCGGGGTTCTTGCTGATCTGTAGATGGCTGATGTAGTGGCTCGTATCAGTACGGAGTAGACTGTAGTAGTAGATAGAGCTCCTCGTAACAGTAGTCAATATTAAAATCTTATTGCGTATTCGCATATTGAAGTTTACGTAACGGCCCTTTATTTACAAGAGGGGATAGGGGATTTCAATACGGCGAGTTGAGGTAGGTACAATAGAAGCGAGCTTGTCGCTAATTGGCCTATAAAGAGAATGAGGGTTGACCGCACTTTATTAGTATATATCTTAGGACGTCTAGGTAGCTTCTATATGATGGAGACAACAAAACCAACCATGGGATTTGGAAATCTAAAGCAGCACGCGGATCAGGCAGCTCCACGCTGTCGCAGCATCGTCGTTATCGTCTTGTGCCCTCGTCGCTCTGCCCAAGTCCGAGGTGTCCAACCGCAGTAACATTTGGAATTTACGTTGACGTCACGGCGTGGAAGCAGAAGCTTTACTACGTCTACGTAGCCGTTGAATACTGCCCACTGCAGCGGCGTGTCATTATCACTTGTCAAATTCGGGTCGACGCGAGCGTCTGCCGGTAGCAGCTTCATGGCCTCATCGTATCTATCTCGTATTGCCTGCATCAACGGCGACGTGCCGTTCTCGTCCGTTAAGTTCGGATTGACGCGTTCGCTAGCAAGTAGCGGCTTCACGACGACTTCGTGCTTATGTGTTACTTCGAGCAACAACGGCGTCTAGCTGTCGTTGTCTTTGAGATTCAAGTCAATGTCATCGCATGCGATCAGTAGCTCTACTGCTCTTTCGTATATACCTCTTGTTGCGGAAGATAGCGGCGACCTGCCACGACCGCTATCTTTCAAGTTTGGATTGACGCGATGGCTTGCAAGTAGTAGTTTTAGTATTGCCTCGGGCTTTTTGTGGTGTGTTGCTAACCAAAGCGGCGTGCAACCATTCTCTTCTTTCTCGTTCGGATTAACACGACCATGTGCAAGCAGCAGCTTCACTACTTCGACGTGCCCATGATATGCTGCCTACATCAGCGGCGTCTCACCATCTTTACCTTGTAAATTCGGGTCACTGCGATCGTTCCTCGCACCTATCCGGAAAATCCTCGTGGTTCGGAAAAAACCGAAGATATCCTCTTCACTCGTAGGAAAATTCCTTTTCGGCTACACGAGTTTGGACATCAGGCCGCTTTTGACAGATGCCACGGGGCGTTCTTGCAACTGCTGCGGGCCCAGCGGCTGACTCCTTGCCTCTTCATCGTTTGCCCTTTCGTCCTCGTGTTTTGATATTAATCCTCGGAATCGATCTCCGAGTCGTTGTCTGATGAGCTAGTATCACTCCCTTGGATGAGATGCCTAATGTCAACCGCTTCCATGCCTGCGTCAGGATGTCCCAAGCGGATGGTGTCGTACTCATAATCTTCATATTCCAAGGCCGTCTCCGACCCTTCCTCGACAGTCACAACATACCTGCAATCGATAATTCTCTCTCCCTCTTCGTCTTCGGCCAGTCCCAGCGCCTGAACGAGGATGGTCGGAACATTGTGTATGAGTGCTTCGCGCAGCAGCAAGCACTTCCTCCAGTCGCGCAACGCGGTCTGGAGCACGCTATCTGGCGGCGTCCTCGAAAGCCCCTGCTCCAGGCGGTACGATTTCTGCTTGTCGTTCAGCACCCTGTTGCGCAGCAGAGGTGGTTGGTGCAACACCAGCGCGCCTGCTTTGGTGTCTTTGGGCTCCAGACAGCGCCAGTGCCACGTGCCGGTGATGTATCCATCCGAGTGGATGTCTAAGTGATCGCCAACAGGCCCTTCAAAATCGTCGCTCGAGCTGATGGGCATGTCGCTGAGAGCGCGGGGGCACCATGAGAACGGCCCGCTGGGGGCCATAGTCTCGAAGCCGTGCAGGAGGGCGGACCGCAGCACCGACCCGACCGCGCCCAGGATGTGGCGGGTGAAAATCATCTCACTTTCCTGCATGGCAAGGCCCAGGTCGTCGCCGCAGCCAGCGAGGTGGGCCTGGATGAGCTTCATGTCGCTGGGCCACGAGGTGCCGCGCGGGTGTAGGATGGCCAGGATCTCCGACACATTCTCAATGCGCCGGTGCCAGACCTTGTTGATCAACAGCGCAGCAACCCAGTGCGCACGCGGGCTCAGTGCCGGGTGCTTGCACAGGACGTCGCTCAGCAGCTGGATGACCACGGCGCCGCTGTCGGCGCCGTCGGCGGTCCTGGATCGGGGCGGGCCGAAGAGCACGACGACCTTGTGCGAGACGTGCAGCTCCAGGGAGGTCCACCCGCGAGAAAACCAGGGCGACAGCGCGATGGCCAGGCACGCCTCGTCGAGGCAGCTGTCGTCGGCCTCGCGCCATCGGAAGCGGCGCAGGTAGCGGTCGTGCACGACCGTGTAGCTCGCCTTGGCGTAGTTGTGGTGCATCTTGCCGATGGCCTTGGCGCGTAGGGCTGCGTCGTTGCACTTGGCCGGGATGGAGATGGCGTCCCACCAGATGCCGACGCAGCCCAGACGGGCGGCGATGGCGGCGAAGAAGTCGAACATGCAGCCGTTTACGGAGCCGGGGCTGGCTGGGTGGGCGCCAGTGCCGTCGGCCCAGGTGTGCGAGATTGCAATGTACGGGTCCACGTCTGGCGAGACGAGCGTGTCCGGCTGCTTGCACGACCAGACGGCCGGTTGGCTCCTGGCGATGGCCCCGCTCATGGTGCCGTGGGAGAAGGCGCGCAGGCTGCAGTGGCACGCGTCGGCACTGTGGAGGGGCGTGTGGCCGGTGTGGTCGCGGTACATGAAGCGACAGCTCTGGGCGGTGCACTGCTCGTGGCCGCCGCCCCAGTGGGCCAGCTCTGGGCTGCGGTCGACGGCAGCCACGATGGCGGGCAGCTCGGCTGTTTTGCGCGAGCTGGCGTCGGCCAGCGTGTGCACGCGGAACAGGCAGAGGCCCAGCTCGGCGGAGCGCCGCTCTGCTCGCCGGACGGCCGGCTGGGCGAGCGCGGGCGGGATGTAGTCGCGTGGCCAGGACTCGAAGTCGACCGTGTTGCGGTCCATCTTGGTCTGCACCGTCAGCATCCAGTAGATGACGTCGGCAATCCCGGCCACGTCGAGCCTCGTGTGGCCGCGCGGGCCGAGCAGCTCGTCGTCGATCGGGTCCTCGTCCTCATAGTGGATTTCGAGCAGCATGTTCATCAGGCCCACGGCCGATGCTATGTGGACGTGCGGTGGGTCCTCCTTGTCGTACCCCATGCGGTACTGGCACGAGATGGCCACCGTCGCCCACTCGCGAAACGCGGGCCACGCGCACTCGGGAACGGCCCGCTCGACTTGCCGCCTTCGCTTGATGCACTCGCCGTCCTGGCACTGCTGCAGCTGGGCCCGCTTGCAGATGGCGCCCAGCGCGTTGAGGAAGGGGTCGTGGACATCCACCTTGAATTCGAGCCACTGCTTGTCGAAGCGCGCCCACATGCCCGGCCGGCTCTTTGCGTTTGCGCATCCATCGAAATGGGTCGCCGAGTCGAGTAGTGAGTCGTGCTCGATGAATTGCAGGCTCTCCGGACGATGCCCTTCTGGTGCAAAAAGCATCTCCTCAATTTCAGTCCCGTCGCCTACGCCAAAGAGGGCCATGGTTATCGATGTTTGCTTGTGTTTTTTGTTTCCAGGTCAGCTCTGTTATAGTAGATAGTGAAAAAAAATGGGCGCCAGCGAGGAATGATTGAATCAGTAGCCTTGCACTTGAGGACAAAGAAAGAGCGTCAGGTGTGGTAATGAGTTATTGTAGCAATGACAACGGAGCTGGGGTCGGTGGTTTACGAGCCATCTGCCGGCTGAACCCACAACCCAAGTTAGGAAGAGACGATACAAAGCCATACAGAAAGATTCAAAAGAGCCACGCCTCTCAGGGTTGTCTCCGGTAAAAGCACCGGAGGCGCCTTCTTCAGCGCCCGGAGGCTGTGCCCTCCATCAGCTCCACGGTTTTCGAATAGAGGGGCATTGTAAAACTAGACTCTTTTAGGAAACCTCTCGCTACCTAGGCTACCCCCTAAGGTTCTACTAAATATTATATACTAATAAATAACCTTATTAAGACCTTAGATAGCCAACTAGTAATTTAACGTAATGAGTTACTCCCTATAAGATAAATAAACCCTATAAATGTAATATTTACTTATAAATATAATAAGCTATAGAGTTCTATTATTTCTCTACATTTGTACTTGGATTATTAATGTTTTTTTTTCCTTTCTTACTGTTTAGAAATTGAGTAGTCTTCTCTAGTCTTCCGATCTCGAGCATAGGTCTGCCTTGTTTCCTCAGATCAACGGAGAATATCGAGAGGACCTATGGCATGATGACTTCTATAAGAGCCCAGGGTGGCGCTACGGAGTTTGACACAAAATTAACGAAGGATCAAATTACTCTTCATGGCAAGATACCAAGTCTCCAAATTATCGCTGCTACTATACTTGAGGCCAAGGAAGGTAAACCACGCTACCAGCTAACGCTTCGATTTGCGAAAGGATTGTCCGGCCAATAAATCTGGAAAATTCTCGTCAAAGCCCGGCATCTCGATCTCGTTTTCAGAATCACCATCATCTTTCCACGTCCACGATTTATCATTATTCACAGCCCACGCTTTTTTGAGGACGTCCCAGGCTCTGACGCCCTCCTGCCCGTTTTCCCTACCTAGCCGGATCTTGAATCCGTAGAAGTTATTGTAGTCGCTACCACCATCACCATCACCATCGTTGTTGTAACCAGCAGATTTTGTACTGCTCTCGTCACTGCCGTCGTCTTCTTCGTCGACACTGCTTGTTTCTCCGCTACTTGTGCTGCCATTATTATCATCATCGTCATCCATGGCTTTCTGCTCTGCAGTGCGGAAGTCTTGATCGCCAGTCCATTTGGCGATATTTATTATACCCCTCTCATGAGATTGTCTGAAGTCACGTACTGCCCCGACGTACCGACAATCAACAATGGGGTCGCTCACGTCTTTGGCGTCCATGCCAACCGTTGTAACAAGGAGAGCAGGGCCATCAGATTGATTCCCTTGATACAAGACGAGGCAGCTTCTCCAGTTTAAAAGAGCTGCTTCCACCTTGACAACAACCGATATGTCGCTCCCATGAGGCTGCAGTCTTCCGTTTCGTACATCGGGAGGGCTAACCGGGCGAGCCAACCACGAGCCGGTAATTGAACCATCGCTTTCGACAACAAGCATTTCATCGTCCTCTTCACCGGATTCATGCTTAATTTCGATCGGCATGTCATCCAGAGTAGTTGGGCACCATGAAAACCCGCCAAGATCGCACATGGTTGGGCGGCCGTGGAGGAGAACCTGATGTGGAACGAGTCTCAGATGTTTTAAGAGTCCTTGAGTGATCCCACTTTCGCTAAGGGATAAATTGAGGTCCGGAATCGCCGTCAGCAAGGCGGCAATGACAGTGCGGTCGCGGACCCAGGACGTACTTCTCGGACGCAAGATGGCCAAGAGATCACTTAGGCGACTCACGGAGCCACGGAGCCGTCGAATTGCACAGCTAGCTAACCAGTGTGCGCGAGATACAGTACCGGGGTCGGAAGCGAGTATCTCAGTCTCAAGGTCTCTGATATCCGGTTGCATCGGGTGGTCACTTTTACTTTTAAAGAGCACTTGCACGTTACTCGACATGGCAAGTTCCAAAGCGGTCCACCCACGCGTAAACCAAGGCGACATAACAAGCGCAAGACAGGCGTTTTCGGGGCTTCCCCACTCCAAATCTAACAGGAATTTGTCATGCACGACGGTGTATTTTGCATCGGCATAGTTCGTGTGCATTCTGCTGAGAGCTAGGCCCCTGACTTTTGGGTTTAGAGGCACTGATATAGAGTCCCACCAGATACCGTCGCACTTCAGAGTTGTAGCAACAGAGGCGAAATATTCCCATAGACAGCTGTTGACAAGCCCTTGATCTTCCCGCCCAATGCCGGTACCGTCTGACCAGACATGGGAGAGAGCAACATAGGATTCTCCTGGCGAGATCAGTCGTTTACCATTCTTCAACCAGGCTGTTTGGTCCCCCTCCTTAACGGCAGGCACAAGAAGATTAATAGGAAACTCGGTTGGACTACAAATATGTTCCGACTTTGAGTGTGAAGCCTCACGGTCCTTATGCATCTGACCGACCCTTGTACTGTCTAAGTGTGCGCCCTGACATCGAGCCTGTGTACAAAGGTCGTGATCGTTGTGTCGAATGAGCGGATGCAATTGCAAGGAACGCACAAAGTCCGGGAGATCGTCCTGCTTCCTTTCCGAAAGCTCCAGTACATTCCACAGCCGATTTCGACACACTTTCAGGGTTTGCGCTTCTCTCAACGCCGTACAAATTGCCGGGACAGTGATGGATTCAGGCAGGTAGCGGTGGCCCCACCCATTGTAGAAGTATGGAGCAAGACCCATAGACCGTTGAATCGTTACCATCCAGAAAACGATATTGGAGACTCCCATCATGATGGTCTCCATTTTAGGTCCTCCTATGAAGTCTTTCTTTCTATCTTTTACGCTCCCTGTCAACACAGCGCATGTATACGCCGCGTTCGCTATATGCGTGTGCGCCGTCGACATCTTCTGCTCCATCGTGAATGTCTGTTGGCACGACATTGCTAATACTGCCCAATCCCGAAAGCCTCGCCATTTGCATTCTGGAGCGACCTGTTCCATAATTTTTCTCTTCTCAACGCATTCCTTCCGCTCACATTGACGCAGTTCTGCAGCTGCACAGATATGACCCAGAAGCAAGGAGTAGCCATATCCTTTTCGTTGAGGGTGTGGGGCCGCTAGCCAGTTCTTCTTGCGAGATACCGAGTTTGGGCATTTGGTTGTCTCCGGTTTACCATGGCTGGATACTGGAAGCACTAGGCTATCATCCAAGCGCAGGTGGAGGTTTGGCTTTCCAGGTACTCCTAGATTGATCTGCTTCTCCACCGGGATGGAATCCCAATGAGCCTGATATGCCCTGACGACTTTCTCGAATTCTTTAGCCATATTGAGATAAGTCTAATCTTGATGAGAGATGTTGTGGGGTCTGATATCCAACGGGTTCCGGTAGGGACAGGAACTTGAACCGCGGGGGCCCGCTGTCTGGAGGGCGACCTTTTCACGCTTCTCATCACCAGATGGAGACATCCCCGCGGCGGACAATATCCCCAACCCCGACTTCAGGTACCGGTCAAGTGGGTTTCCAGACCGGTGAGAGCCACGTCACCAAACCTACAAGGCTGAAACATATCAAGCCAATAAGCGACAAGCGGCGCATTCTTTTAAGGACTTGTGCATATGTCAGCTCAGCCACGCAAGTGGGCATTTATTTGAAGACGCGCCAACATTGGGGGGGACTGGGGCTTCTATTCGACGCCACTTCGTGGGCTGCTTCAGCCCGCTTAATAATCCCTCTTTCCGGGCTATAGCACAACTACATGTGACCCTTGAGTTTTTCCCAACCTTTTCAGCCATTTGGATTTTCTACTTTTCTTATCGACTGACGAACTTCAACAAATATATTTATTTTTCCGCAACTTCAACAAATCTATATTACACGGAAACAATGGGTGGCACACACTTCACCCTAG
The DNA here is from genome assembly GCA_028458525.1 of Ophiosphaerella herpotricha. Taxonomy (NCBI): domain Eukaryota; kingdom Fungi; phylum Ascomycota; class Dothideomycetes; order Pleosporales; family Phaeosphaeriaceae; genus Ophiosphaerella; species Ophiosphaerella herpotricha. Next base: position 46,539 of record JALNQK010000040.1, read on the forward strand.
ACCAGGCGATTAGAATTGTCGAAGGGAATCTTGAGAATCATGCAAGTCCTGGACTGGTTATGGGAAGAGACGGCAAAATGAAAATTGAAAAGCCGAACCCTGGTATAGGAGGAGAGTTAGCCAAGCACAAGGATCTTTTAGCTTACGCGAAGAAGATTGTTAAAGTATGGAAGGAGGAAGGTTCTGAAGCCGCTGAAGCATGGGCCAAGGTGAGTTGTTATCGCTCCGACTTCTATTTACTATTTGAACATAGTGCAATAGAACTAACGGTTACGATCGGGTTTAGAAACATTCAGCCCAAAAGTATTACGAGAAACATCATTCTGGAAAGAAAAAGGGTGGACTCAAGCATATTGGATGAAGCTTTTAGATGGCCTACTTCCACTAAAGTTTAGGGTGGTAGGGGACTGCGTTGGATTTGGGTACATTACTAGTACTAGAGAACAAATCTCGAATAGATATACATGCCCCTTTGTGAGTAACATATGTTGTAGGAATTGTCTTGTTCTGTGATACTTCGACATAGGAATAAGCTCAGAGGTGTAAATTAGTCCTCTGAAACGGCCCTTATTAAAGCTAGGGAGGGGAGTTCTCGCTTCTTAGAAGAGAAGATTTCTCCGCGTCAGTATACGCATATCCCGTCTCTTACCTCCGGTCAATATAGATAATTTAACCTCGATATAATCAAAAGACATGCTCTATCTTCGCAGTTACCCATCTACTTTACGCCATATATTCATAGGTATCTATCCTGGTAACTTGCTAGCTAGTAAAAAGGTAATATTGCTAGTACAGCCTAAAGAGCTATCGAAAACCTCAAGCGCCGTTCCTGTGACTATATCACACAACTGTAGTATCTTATCGAATGACGCCGTCGTTAGTCGCTAGCTATCTAACGAGAATGCGACGGTGATAACGCTTTTAGAATGACCTTTGAGCATCTACGGCCTAGCCCCTGTAGCTACATCCTATAACTAGACCGTCCTATCATTTGAATTTGATAGTGATGCAAGTAGCTGCCCGTATAGCGCGAAGGTGACTACGTAGATAATGCCCGAATGCTATTCGAGCGTGCTGCGGTAAGGCCTCGCCCCTGTATCCTACAGCCGTACTATATTAAGTTCAGATGCAAAACGGAAATGGTCATCACCGGAGTATAGAATAGTAAAAGTAGAATATCAAATTATAAGCCTAGAAATATCTGTAAATGTTTTATCTAACAAGAAGTATTAGAGGCTAGTAAAAGACTACGATACTAGAAGATATAATAATTCTGGGATTGGAGACCTCTCAAGGCTATTAAATATACGGAGGATTTTACCCGGTATTCTGAGTAGCATCCGAGTTATATGTACTACTATTCTAGTATCCTTTCATAGGTCATAACTCTACTGAGCGCATAAACGTGCTTAACGAAAAGAAGAACTAGAAATAGAAAATCCTAGAGTGTTAGGTTATGGCGCAATAGGCGATGAGATAAACGTCGCTCGAAATAGACATCTACTTTATCCCGTAGACGAGTTGCATTTCAATGAATGGCAATCTAGAGGATGTTTAAGAGCTCCCCTTCTAGCTCCCCTGCTTTGTTGCCTAATTTACCAGTGGAGATCTTGAGAGTTAGACCACTTGCGGTAAAAAGGACAAGGGTTAATTAGCGATTAGAGAGGTATTCTAGGATGCTCAGCGACAGTTTCGGCTATAAGTGTCTTTCGTGAGCCTAGGAGGCTGCTATATCTATTAGTCAACGAAGAAAAGTGTATTCTAGGAATCCTACTACGATAGCACATTGAGATCGCAACCCTTTCCAGTAAAAAATTCGTCAAATTCGAGTCTGTTCGCTGGATGAGTATGGGCTTCTACAAGAGCTATAATAGCTTCTTCCTGTTCTTTGGGAATCGTAAGATAAGCTAGGAGTCCGTTATCACCGGCGGGGATCCACGATATTCCCCCTTCTCTTCCCAATTTGTCCGGGGAGTTCACCTCGGTGGATTTTTTTGCATCATAGTCGTATCTATGCGTATTGGAACTCATGGCGGGAGTTTTTGTCCACCCACGCATAGTCATATTATTTATCCATCCTCCATAATAATATCCCCGTCCCAGTTGTGAAATGCTGGCCCCAGTGCCATAAGGCGAGATATTCACTAGTACTAGGGTCGTTAGTTGTCCAAGACCAGCCCAGGAATTTTTGAGGATATCATAGCTGAAGAGATGATTCTCCCCTGTAGGTAACAAAATTTTTGTTCACATCACCACCCCAGAGAATTCCGCTAGCCACGGTCGGAACAATCGTAGGACTCTTATCCAAACTAATGTTGAGCTGAGGCTACCCTAACGCTATGCCCTGCGTAAGATTATTGGGATCATGAAAACCGAGCCAGGTATCTGCAAAATCACGTTAGCTAATGTTTGTTGAAAGAGGTACTCCATGCTTCCAGCCTCGAATACTGGCTTAGAACGTCCCGACGGTCCTGAGCAAACGAAGCGAAATTCACATAACCACCACCAATATACAACTTATCGTCAATTATAGTAGCCTGGCGTGAATTCTTACGACGGAATTTGTCCCTAGGGTTTTGGATAGCACCAGTCAATTGAGGGGACGAATGGCTACTCATCAGAAAGTGACATAAAAAGTCCCAGGACTGGCATGCAAGGGGCGTACTAGCTTTATGTTCTGCGAATTCAGTTTCATGGGGTAGACACATATGATTCCAGATATAGTTATCCAGGTGCGAACATGTTGTCTTTTCTGTGACAAAGTGAACATTCTGCGTGTTTGGTATTATTTGTTCTCCAACGCCGTCTCTTACCTAACTATTTCTGCCCTTCCATCAAGATGGTCACGTATGGTCACGTGGATGAAGAATTCCCCCAACGGCAATATTAATCGCGCATCTTGTTGAACTGAGGAATATTTTGTTGATCGAAGCCATGCAAACTGTATTCGGTATCTGCCATAGTTTCTCATCGTACACGATGTTCGCCAACAATTTTGCCTCACCGAGCCAACCCAACACGCGTGAAGAGCTCTCATACCCGATGACTAGCCCCTCCGCTGGTTTCACACCGCGATTCCTGACAGCGGTTGCAATTACGTCGGCTTGATACCACAGACCCCATCCGTGAACCTCCTTGGTAATGACTTTCTCAGTCTCCAAGCCATCCTTGTTCACGCCGTCCTTCCCATAATACTGAATCTTGACAGTCTCGGGTCTCGTTGGCGGGAAGTCGAGAGCGATCTCTGCTTCGGTCCCTTGTATGCACAGATAAGGAATGTTCCTTGGGCACAAAAACCTGTCTCGGAGTGGAGGAAATGGTGACCTATGGACAGACTGGGAGATCATGATGACACAAGTGACGGGAGGTTGGCTGCCCGAGAGAATAACGGTCGTTATCTCATCCACTGGCTCTCCGAGTTCAGTAGGCCAATCCAGCTTCTCCGCATATTGGACTGTGAGGGGCAATTTTGAATGTCTTGCGAATGGGACAATGCAATGTCGCGCCACGTTAGTGGATATTCACCCAAATCAAGAAGGGTCCCAGCGCCGGTCTTCTGATCTACCGCACGATCTTATGGCCCTATTCTCGGTCACCAAGTAGAGGTAGAGAGATGTCGGCAAGTATGCGTTTGATGCGGCCAATACGCGGAAGGAGCTGCTGCTGTATGTGATGTGTCAAACTGAGATACCTTGTCCAGAAAGCCTCCATGAAAACTATGTTATCTTGTTGAGCTAGTTCGCAGATTCGTTCATACTACCGCCTGCTCATCGTGGCAGGCTTCTCCACAAGCACGCTGTGTCCATTTACAATGGCTGCGCGCGTGTGAGCAAAATGAAGACTATGAGGAGTAGATATGTAGACAATGCCGAAGCCGCCTCCTTCGAGCATTTTCTCATAGGAAGAATTTATCTGCACTGGAGTCGGTTCGGGAACATTTCGCTGATCCAGGCATTGTTGAGTGCGATGCGCCGAGCCAGTAGTCGACACAGCTGTAATGCGATGACGCGGGTTGCCACCCCCGGGGCGTGGGAGGGGGAGATCTGGAACGGACAATTCCGCAATGCTAGACAGGCTAAGCGAGGCCTAGTGGCATTTATAATGCAAAGACATGAGCCGTAAACTGGGACAACTGTGTACGCGCAGCGTATGCGGTTACGCAACCGTGGGCAAATTTAGATGACCCCCAAGACCTTCCAAAGGGGTAGAGTGAAGTCGCTTCTCCTTTTGGAAGGGGTTTGGGTTCCAGGTTATGGAAAAGGGAAGGCGTCATAATGTCGCCGGTTTAGTGGGCTCGCCCGGCGGTGAAGCTTTTCATTCTCCACTTGGCCGAGTTAATGCCACGCGACCCACGCGACCCACGAGAACTAGTCTCTCGTGTACGATCCAATCAAATCATCCTAGTGCATGGGATATGTTCGTGCTAGGAGACGCCTTTAGAACCGAGTCCCGAGATGTGTCAAATACTTCCTTTGCCACGCGGTACATTGCGCTCTTTCAGTTGTCGGCGATGTGTCAAGCGACAACCCGAACCTAAGCTGGAACACCACTGCTCTTCATAAAATTGACAGAATTCTCTTAGTCGGGTATCCAGTGCGCGGACGAGCTCGAGGACAGCAGTCTGAGCTTGCTCTTCGTTTCGCGAAGGAGGGTGCGCGCGTTTGTTGTACGGTCGAGAACATCTATGGGCCATCTGGCAGCACATGCAAGTGAGGCTGTCGGCGGGCAAGTGGTGGTATGGCGGTACACGGTGCTGCAAACATGGTGTCTATAAGCGCGTCAATCTTGGTTTCGATTAAGTACTCCGTATTCTCTAGTCAATTATGAGCAATAACAGCGCGAGTAGCGATCTCGGGTAGGATTAACCCGCGCTACCTGGCATGTGTCGCCATTTTGGAATGAATGCGTTCCCTTGCTCCATCTCATGCGGGATTCGATGGAGAAGAAGAGGCTGGTGCACCATGTTTTGGCGTGTGTACGCGCCAAGGCCAGCAGCCCATCCACAGCCACACACAACTCATATCTGTCAGCGTATCGCCCTGAAAAATTACTAGCATCCTCCACAGACAATTGGCACAATTGGAACGTCGATTTGATTGCTTTTCAACTAGAAGAAGACATCATCTCTCCCTTGATGTTTTCTGCTGCTCGTAAGGCTGTCTTCGACGCTTCCCGCTGGATGGAAAATGGCGGGGATGTAGACTTCATCGAAGCATGCCAATTCCAAAGTGTTCGCCCATTGTGCGTCACATATCAAATAAAGCACAGCTGAGCATAAACAGGCCGAGGAGGCTCCTGATCAAAATTTCCGGTATGGATCGCTTCAGGACGACAAGATCCTCCGCTGGGTCAACGACCTTGATTGGAGGTCATCGGGGCATTCCAAGGCGGGACAAGAATTAACAGGGGCGATACGGCTTATCCTTTGTGAGCGGCCGCTACACCATGTCGATGTACTTGACTTTTCGATGTCTCGATCCATTTTTGAGGAGGTGGAGAAGGCGTTTCACCTCCACCCTTCGACTCTGCCAACATTTGCATGCGATGCGGGCACCTTCTCTCGATATTTAACCTTTTGTGATGCGGATCGTACAAAATTAAAGCGAATCGGTGAGCGCCTCTCGTATCGAATCATCTTCACGCACAACTTTAACCTTGTGTAAAGCATTTGTTCTGAAGGCTCCCCAAAAACGTGAGATTGCAAATTATGGTTTATCTTTATCGCATGATGTAGAGTCTCGTTTCACTACGGCGCTCTACTACGGAATCAACGTTCGTGTTCGGCCGGAACCCGAAAAGAACACCAGGATCAACCATGAATCCCGAGAACACCGACCGCAACCCCGACCCCCAGTGCCCACAACTCTAGATCTCCTCTACAACGCAATTCATGCTTGGAACCATCCCTTGCTGTTGCCCACTATCGTACTAAACCATCATATGCATCGGACAAGGGCGTTCATCAATTTCGGTCATATCATCGAGGAGACTATCCATATAGAGAGGGATCTCGGGGTCACAAAAGTTGGACGAAGTATCTACCCGCCATCCAATGTTGAAGCTAGTGGTCTAAGAACTAGGGCTGAGGAGCTTACGATTCGCATCAATAGCCATAGTACGCGAGTCTTGTTCACCGCGCGATCACCCGAGTGGAACCTGAAGTGCTCAGAATTCACCCTGAGGCTTCTGAGTCAACTGCAACCTTACCTACCAGAACCACGCGACGCCCACCACGACCTCAGAGAGCTGCTCGAATTCAATATGCAACTCGCGGAAGCAGCTGTGCATGATATCACAAGCGTCCGGGAGCGCATGGCGTTGCAATTGAATGTGCTCTACAATTTAGTCGCACAAATGGACAACGAACTCAATGCTCAATTGGCTGCAGCGACCGGGCGTGATAGTACCTCTATGAAGATTTTGGCATTCATTTCTGCAGTATTCCTTCCAGGAAGTTTTGTTGCTGCGGTTTTCAGTATGAATATGTTTGATTGGAAGTATAGTGATGGGGATGGCGTGATATCAAAGCGGTTTTGGATTTATTGGGTTATTGCGGTGCCGCTAACTTTCTGCACCCTTCTAGGCTGGGGCTTTTGGTGGCGCGTGGAGATGAGAAGGTTCGAGCAGAATTTTAAAGCTGTAGGGAGGAATGCGAAGAAAAAATCCCTAGAATAAGAAAAGCGCCAGGTGGGGTCAGAAAGTAAGTTGCAGCAAGCACTAGTTTAATTTTTCATGGTAGAAATTTACATTTAACTTATTTTCAGTGAGTACGAAGTCAGTAATCCATGTGCACTCGTGCCCTTGATCATTCTCTCTCCTTGTTAGCGTCCACATTGGCTAATCCATTCGCCGGAAATCGAGGAAACGGTATAGGACTATACAGGTCATTAGAGCACGGCGGTTTCGTAACTGAGGGATCAGAGGCCAAATCGCGTACGCTAGCCAAGACACCCGTCCTCCATTGTGCCGCATTTGCTGAGGCACAGACTGCTAATGACAAGCTCCAAAACCTTTGTTCACAACTCTGCTTTGTCCCAAATCGCATCCTCTGAAGCCCTCTCCTTCCACAATTGCAATTTCCAGTCAACTGAACTAACCTAGAAGCCATCACATATCCCCACTAACAAGCTCCTGATATTTTGCCCCAGTAACAAAACCTTAGATAGTTGCGAGACAACCATGGCCCCAAAGAAGGTCAACACACTCATGCTCTCTGCCCTCATGCTGCGGATGAAGCCACGCCATTGAAGGACCGGGCTGGAGGCTTTGACACACAATATTTTCGGCCGCCATGCTTTCTAAGATCATTGATATCTGCGAAGAAGAGGGATATATCGAGCTCACTGTCTATCAGGGCATTTACAACATAATCGACTGTCGACATGAGGGAACTATACTAGGCCTCGTCCGTAAAAATAGCACGCAGTTTGTGGCTCACAGCCCGAACGCCAGCGGCTTCCTTCATGGTTCATTGACTTCAGACCAAGTGGAGGAGAAAATTTGCCGAGGGAAATATCATGTCAATGGGTGCTCGACGTTGTGACACGGATAGACATCACAAAGTCATCCGACTCCTCGAAAAGGTCCTGGAACCACAAGGTATTGTCAAAATTGAAGCATCATTACGCTGGCTCGCGTTTCATTTGAAGCTGGAGCCGCAGGATGCCATTATCTTTGGTTCGAGTGGGATCGACCAGATCACACAAAATGTGGCTGCCATTGAACGAGGACCTCTGCCTGACGATATAATAGTGGCCCTAGACAGTACATGGAAGACAGTGGAAGTGGAATGGTCAGTGTGACCTCTTAGGACCAAAGAATTCCTAGGACGCATTTCTTTCTGTTTGGACAGCTGTATGATTTCGGCACAATCCGAATATCCCGGCACAATGCACGATCCTTTTTGAGATACGCTATGAGATATCCGAAGGCCAAGTAGTATATACTACGTCACACCCTCTACCAATCTTTCCTTGTGATTAGATGATCAATCTATATAAATGCGTAATTGTGCTTTACTAATAGATCATGGGTTAATGCAGTTCTGAGAAGATCCATGTGTCAATATATGCTTCTATGATGGTGGTCCTATACAATTCTAACTTCTTCCCATTCGCAATCTTTGAAAACATCCAAGTTGAGGGGCGGATCGAAGCGATAAATGGCGTCTACGATTCTGAATGAGGCAATTCGTTTGAAAGTCTCCATCATGTCGTTGATAGGGACAAGAAAAATACACAAAGTATCACCCTTTTCTGACCTTTCTTGAAGTTTGAGGCACCATACTTCCACACTTGCTTCTGGATCTTGCGACCAATTTGACTCCACTGCATCCCAACTGACCCAGCCCTGAAAATGTGTAGAATTATATTCAGGAAGTGCCTCGACGGTTTCGCGGTCAGCCATGAAGCAAATCCCTCCAGCCTCGACTTGAGTTTGTGTATTTTTGCGGTTGAAATACCAAGTCATCTTGCACATCCTTGCCCTAAGGAGGATGAACCCACTGGTAATCGCGCCTAAAGGTGCAAATGAGTGAGCTAGCTGCACTTTGCAATCTAAAACATTCACTGCAGGTACTCGCTCGTCAATCATGTCCCAATAAACTCTGTCAGCAACAGAGGCCCAAGACCTTGAAGCTCGTGTAAGCAAAAGATAATGTTACTCTGGAGGCAGAACTTACCAAGAAGGGGCAACATAAATAGTTGACCGCGGGTACTTTGGCCTACCAACAGTCCAGGCAAGCTGAAGAGCTAGAGAGTCCTTCCAATGCCCAGCCAAATACTCACAATCAAAATGAGGAGCGAAATATGCAGCTATAGCAGATATAGCTAGAAGCCTATCACCCAAAAATGTTATATTGCGCCTAGTGTACTTGTAGACAATGTTGGACCACCTATCGTGAAGGTCATGCGACGAAAGTGGTTGAACAAGGCCTCCAAGAAGATCATCCGTGCTTGCTGCGCGTTCGACTCCGCCGCCATCGGCATATTTTTTGCTGCTGCATATCCACTGAACTTGCGTATGTCCAAAGTCAAGGATGCGTGGCGATAAAATTCTCTCTTGGTAACACCATGCTCGCTGATGTATTGGCTCTAGTACGTACCTATATTCGGACCCCCGGCTCGAGAGATTAATCGATCCTGATGTACCATCGGGGCAGATGGCATTTACCTTGATGGGTTTGTGGTGCAAGTCGTCAATCTGGTGATCTTGCAAGAAGCCAGCTTCACTGGTTGAGGCTCGCGAAGCAGATATTGTGCATGTCCCATACCTATACACTTCAGGCATGGTGGTAATTTCACGTGCCACGTCTTTTTCATCATCTTGAATGATACACAAAGCATCAACCCATAAAAAGCGTAGACCTAGCCCATGGGTCACTTTTATGGCGTCCGTGATGGTCTTTGGTAGGTCGTCAAATGGAAGTGAAGTGAGGCGCGCGCTCAAATTCGCACTCGTTGTCTTCGATGGTTGATCCCCTCCCCAACAATAACTAAGACATGCCCATTTTATCTCCTGGCCTTGAATGGCCTGGATTATCCGGGGCGCGTATGTTCCATCTGAGCGACGTAACACCTCAATGAGTCGGGTAGGCGCAAATTCATGCGAATCTTGCTGACATTTGGAATGCAAAGCTTGGTTATGGGTACACTCAGAAAGCCATTTCTGCGCCTGCTCAAACGTCCTACCCAAATCTAAATTGATACTCAGAGGTCGTTCAGAAATGTAGCGAGCAGCATGATCGCCTGGAGAATATAAGCACACAGCTACGCTGCTCAAACCAATAGCCTTTACCTTGGTCTGCTGAGACATCAAATTCGAACAAATGTGATGCAGTATAGAGCACTCTGCCATATAATGTTCCACTAGACTCCAATGGTCGGCGGCTGAAGCGAATGTGAAAAGGCCGGCTACTAAGCCCTCGAATAGCATAAAGGGCACGTTCATAGAAGGTATTACATCCTGTAAAAGCGTGGAGCGCGGAGTCGGTTTGAAATATTTCGAGAAATGTACAGATATGAAAGTATATCCGAGTATTGATTGGTGATGTGCATGCGACATGGGCGTCATGGAGAAGTGGGCAATCGCGTGCTGTGGCCTGGGCGACTTGCGAGGTTTCTAGCTGAAGCCATATCAAAACATCAAATGATTCAGAAGAGGAGGTGGAAGGTAGCTTAATCGTGATGCTCCGGCAGTGCTGACAGGAGTGCCGATATGGCGTGGTTTGGACGTCCTGTAGTGGCGGGGTTGTAGTATCAAGGATGTTTTTGGTGGCTTTAGAAGCTATAAACATTACCAATATGCTGAACACCGCTATTAGAATATAAAGGCTTAACTGGATAATAGGGTGGCTCATTTCAAAGATAGAAAATGTTGAGGAGCTGTGATTACATCGTTGACAATGGCCGAGGGACGGATGGGGCTGAGCTACCCCGCCATGATCTGAGTCGTTGCATTACACTTCGCATGATTAACTGTCGCCTTGCACTAACAACCATATATCTATTTATGACGGTTTACCCTCTACAACATTCCCCCTACTACCTCAATAGCTACCTATACCTCAGTAATCTACAACAGTTGTATTCACTAAGGCGACCTCCAAGCGACACTAGAAACCGCGGTAGGGAAAAGACCTAGGCCATCAAGTCAGTGTAAAATGTCTATTGACTTGAATAATTTGAAGTAGCCCAATCAGGATGACGCTATTACTTAACAATCAGGCCTGCACAGAATGCAATAAGCTTACTCCTTTCCTAAACATACATCTCAAGTGTATTGCTTCCAATAATATGATTCTATACTCGCAGATAACTCATTATAGCGCACGTAGTCTGCAAGTTATGTAAACGTACCTACCTAAGGAAATACGTGGTTTCCCTTCATTTGACAGAGAATATTCATGTTGCAATCCCGCACTTATCACAATGCACAGCATACTGCCGAGTGCTATATATGAGTTGTTATTACTTCTGGTATAACGGGTGGTGTATCTACTTGATCGATAAGTGTATCTACGCGGTTGTTCCATTCATCAACCGAAAGCTCCTATTCCGAAATCCAGTATTGTCGACACCGGGCGGCCGGTTACTCACCTAGCCTAGCGGCTAGGCAAGATATCCGAACCTCAGTTTAGGTGCCTTTTCTAAGCATGACGTTCCGCAAACTGCCTCTAAGTTGGTTCCAAAGGTTGTCTGGACTCGGAAACCATAGAAGAAGCTGCGCTGGACTTTTCGCCAACCAAATAATTCAAAACTGGGATCATGGCGATTGTGCATTATGAGGAAAGGAAATTCCGGTTGGACTTCGCCGGTTCAATCGTAAAGCCACTGCACACGTGGGGTAATGTTACCCGGGAGAGGGTCAATCCCACATTGGATCTAACTACGGGCTGCTTTCTGCGTGGTAGCCGAAAGAGACATTGAACTTCCTTTATACTCTATAAGCCATGATATCGTGTAAACCGCGCGACCGCAGTATGATGTGCTAGTCTCGTGTATTACTCCCTTTGATACCAGACCGTATCGGCTATGTACAGCAATTCTACAGGCTCCCAAGATCATTACTCAGACCAGTCCGAGCCATGTGACTCCAAACAATGAGATCTGATTCATTTAGACGAGTTGATATTAGCCAGAAAGAAGCTCAACGTATGGCGTACTTCTACGATGATTTTGTCTCTTCTCCTTGCTTTCGCCGATCCTTACACAATACCTCTCTCTAATTTTTAGCCGCATTGCTCGCTTTGCCTTGACGATTCTCGTTCATTGCTGCTCGGAGAAGACCCATCTGGCTTTGTACCTAGAGGTGAGCATCTTGCGCAGTCTCCACCAAACAGTCTTCCCTTCGCATAAGCTAGTTGCGAGTTATCTGACTTAACTTAATCAAGGACACCGGCCAGCCGGTTGAGTGAGTTTGTGACGATCCAAATGACCCTTTCCTGGTACGCGCAAATATATTTGACGACTTCGAAACACTAAAGGCAACTGTTAGAGAAACGAAAGAACGGCATGGAGGCAAGGTGTATCCCTTATGCATTAGCCCACAGCGTATACGCCAATGGCCATTTCATCAACTACGTTGACCAAGAAGGGAGCGAGACGCTTCTTGAACCCTTGAGAACAACTCTAGGAGACGGAACATACATCATTTGAGGATTCCACCAAATGCATTGCATCGTACGTATAACTTTATTGGCCAGAGATAGATGAATTTTGTAAAAAGTACAAGCGAATACCAATTCGGTCACAGGTTGCCTTAACAGAAGCCATCGGGTACGAGCACCACAACCGAACAAATATATGGACTCCGGAACACATCGCGCACCGCTTGGGCGTACTACGCAAAGCTGCAACACGTCTTGCAGGCGGAACGCCGACCTCCTACATTGGCGAAAATGCACATGCGGATATTGGCCAGGGAGTTCAACGCAGATGCTATTAGGCGTTGTGGGATTGGGCGCACGACTCGGCTGGAGTGGTTCATTATAGAATGACATCTGCTGAAGAGTCGCCTAACGTATATGTGGAAGTGAAGCGACAATCTGCTTAGTGGTCGGGGATTTTGCAGGTGAACTCTTCACGGGAGAATGAATAAACAAATCGCGCCTAGCAATCATTGTTCTTTGGGAGTGAGGTTCATGTTGCGGGGCATACATATGTGTACTGATTGTGTCAAGACAGCTTCGATTGGTGACAAAATGTCTTGAGAGTGTATCTATATTTGTAGCCGGAATAGTTCGAAGGAATGCGAAACTAAACAATGCTACCCTCCCGCTCTAGCATTTTCAGAGCCTGGTACTAGCCTATATCTGCAGGGAACTGATTGTTAGAGCGTTGCGAAGTTTTTCCCAATGATAAGGACTCAATTGAATTCTGAGCACGAAGGTTCGATCGAGAATAGTATTTAATCTCATCACGGATAATCGGCCTGTTACATGACATTTCTTGATTTGATTTTTACTAGATCTCCATGCAGGCCTTTCCAACCCTACTCATCCTCCGAAGGCGGCGGAAGCGGAATACTAAAATCGTCCAAACTCGCTCCATAATCCTGCGTCTGCCCGGGCACCTGACTGCTCCACTCATCCATCCTCGCCTTTGTGGGACTAGGAAAACTGCTTGGTATGAAGAGCGGCGGCGGCTTGCTAGGTGAGATGCAGGGCTGCGAGGATGGGATTTTATGGGGGGTTGTGGTTGCACTGTGGGGAAAATGGTAGGCGCGGGGTTTGCGTGGCGTCACTTCGTCGATGGTTGTGGCTTGGCTTGTAGGGAAGGTGGATTGTTGTTGGGCTGTGGGTTGTGGGGACTTGGGGGTTGTGTCGTAGCTGAATTTGTCTTGGGCGACGTCCATGCTTTCGGATTCTAGTGGGCGGGTGTTGACATATTGTGAGTATGAGAACCACTCATTTTGGAGTTGTTGCTCCGCCTTGCTGGAGTGTGAGTGTTGGGTCTCATGCGGAAGGATCGGAGAGCGAGGTACTTGGATTGGTTCTCCGTCAAGGTCGGCAGACTGTTGGTGAGCATCTGGAACTGGTTGTGTTGCTAGGCATGTGCCTCGATGTGGCGGGGTGGGCTCTATATCCTCGTTCTCTTCATCAGACGAACCCGTAATCACCATGGGCGTGGAAGGACATGTGTCTTCGGCTGGCGCTTCCATTATTGGAGGCGAGGAAGGAAGCTGTTCTTGTGGTATAGGAAGGCCAATATCGCTGTTTGCGAACGTTGCTACCGGTTTAGAGCGTAAAGTACTAGGATCGATATTTTCGGAACTGCGCTGTGGTTCTTGCTTGACTCGCATATCGATTGAGTGCTCGTACCAATTGCTTTCATCCTTCACCTGCGCTCCCAGATCTGCAGAAGGCTCATTGGAAGCTCGAGGAATAGACACAGCATCAGGTTCTGCTTCAGGCTCTGGAACGAGCGATGGTTTGTTGTCGTCGACATCAGCACACGCCAGGTCAATTCGATTGATGATTGCTTGAGTCTCGTGCCCAATGTTCTTTCCATGCGTGCCCTTGTTTGTGCCATAGCATCCCTGAATATGCTTGTCGTCTTGATGCTGACTGAAATTTCCTTCATCAAGCAATTCCTCATCTTCATCTTCAGAGTCTTGTATGACACTTTTGAACTTTTTCAAGGATGAGGGCAGTATTTTTTTCTTGGAAGGTTTCTGGAATGCGACCTGTTTGCGTTTGGATGGCGTCTCTGCTCCTTGAGCAGTGTTACAGTAGCGCTCTCTTAGTGGTGTTCGATAATGCTTCTTCGAAGGCGAGATTTGAGTCGAAAGTGGCGAGTCAGGCGGTGATTGTGATGAGGGGATTTCGCGAACACGACTTTTCTCTGGAGTAGACAAGTGACTAAATCTAGACTTTTCCCTCCTTCGCACAGCGGCAAGAGGCGCGAGGCTTACTGGATTCTTGGTAGGAGTAGATTGTCGCTTGCTTCGACTTGTCCTTGTCATTGGGGCATCTATGAATTGCGTGGGCCGATAGCTTTCTTCCTCAATCTCATGCTCACTGTCCCCAATAGCATAATTCGGTAGAGCAGACGAACCTAGATCTAAATCGTCTTCGCGTTTACCTTTGCTTTGCGTCAGCGTTGCGTGATATTGATTTTCCTGTTCCTTATGTGGAGCTTCATCCGTGTCTGCGCTCTTGTCTTCAAACAAACCCTCTTGAGCGAGCAGTGTGGCTATGGTATTGCTGTAGCTGCAATTATTTCCTTGCTCCTCTGCATCGCTTAGTCCTTCTTCTACGTCCTCATCCGAGATGATCTCTGTCGGTTGTCTACCGGGCAACATTTGTGTCAACGTGCGCTGCTTCTTATCTATTGCATTCTTGCCTTGTCCACTCCAACTCAGCCGCGGCTGGCGTGTTACGGGCCTGAAAGTTGGCTCTTCTACGCCAGTTAATAATGGCCTGCCTTCTACCAGTTGCGTCATGGTGGTCTGTCTCCGAAGTGTGGTGCCTTTCTTTCCACTTCTTCCGGCCGGCGCAGGCGTTATGTGAGGCTCATCTTCGGTCTCGGTCTTGATCTTCTTCGGACGGCGATTGGAGCGAGATAGTCTAGATTTCTCTTTTCGCTTGGATGCGTGTCCAGCCACCGCATTCTCGTCTTCCAAATCTCTGCCAAGAGTGTTGCTGCATCGTTTCCCCGTTCGATTGACACTCCTGCCGCTGCTCATCTGCTCGTCTTCTCCCGATCGTACCTCAGCATCTCCATCATCATCTGAATCCGAAATGCCCCGTCCAACCCTCATCATCTCCGGCAAAAACCGCATCTGTTTCTTATACGTCTCGCTGCTCGGCGGCACATCTGGTCTACGCACTGTTTTTCGTTTGTGTGGAAAGTGTATCTGTTTTGGTACTTTCTTGGAGTAATAGACTTTGAAATTCGCGTCCCGGTTGCTCGTTCGCGTGCGTGGCGTCATATTCTGTGGAACTAGGCGGTTTGGCGATATCTCATGCTGCAATGATGAAGACGCGTCGACGCGTTGAGGGGGCTGCCCCGTGCACCGCACCACGATCGGCCGAGCCTTTGCCGGAACTACTACGTTCGGAGATATGAATTCATTTTGTATTCTGACATAATAGGTGCTCCGCATGACCAAACGTCACCATCCCCAATTCTATTCAAGAAAATCACAGATATCAAAAGAGCGGGTATTTGTCGCCACGGTGTCAAGAGCAACTTGCGTACGTTGACGAATCTGGCCATACAGAACTCCGCTCCAAGTCACTCAATGAGTGTAACATCAGATTCCTCAACCTTTTACCCACCTTATCAATAGCCTTAAGCTAAACACGAGATCCCGCCCTCCTTGCGACGAATCCAAGTAACCGTCTGATTCATCAATTCATTCGGCCTCAGCGTTCCATTAATGATCTCCCCGCAACGCGGCGTCCAGCGAGACCTCTGCACTGCGTTGTGGATCCCTGTAGAACGTCAAGTTCAAGCTACGGAGCTGCTCGAGGCATTTTTCGTAGAGTTCCGCGTCATGGCAGCGTGAGTGTACCCATATTCCTGATGAAGTCGTACACGCAGCCGGTGTCGGGGCTGTCTTCAGATGTAAGTCCACACAGGCCTTGATTTATGTATTTTGGCTCGCGTATGGAGATGAGGATCGCCGTTCCTGCTTTGTATCCGATTAATCCTCTGACTGTGAGTGAGAGACTCGTGGCGGCAAGACAGAGTAAGACGATCGTGGGGGGACGGTAGCGATGATAGCGCTCCAGGATCAATTTCCTCAACAGTTTGGGAAAACGTGACGCGTTTGTGCTTTCGATTCCACATGGTGTGTCTCCTTCGGAAACATGCAGGGGTCGATAGGTACTGGAGTATGATACCTGATGCATATTGGTGGAGACTTATAAATTGATCAGTATGAATTGCCTGAATTGGACATCATTATCTTGTGATTATTTGGGGCCAAGAAGCTGGTTAGAGCCCCTCGTATGCAGTAGGTATATCGGTATTTACGGTAAGGTGCTTCAGATCTTCTTCTCAATCAACAAGGTTTTTTTCCGAGCTCCGAGCACATCCTTCCCATCCAGAACTGACGCTGGGTGTGCATTCAAGGCTTGATTGGCCTGTCATCCGTTTAGCTCCCATGTCAATAATCAAGGCACGTGGATACTCGCGGAGTTGGTTCAATTTTAGCTACTATCATCTAGAAATTGTAGAAGACGGACACAGCAGATTCACATAGCCAAGAAACGTCCCTATCAGGAGAAAAACTATATAAACTCGATGAATATCATAATGCCGCCAAATTGGATCATTTAGCTCAAGTGTCTACTTGGCTGTCGTCGCCCCGCTCGATAGCGTGCCTAAGCTCATCTACAGTGCTATGTTTATTTGCGCATAAGAAATGAATTGTCCGTGAAAACATGGTTGCGATCTTCTCTGCCCTGTTGGTAGTAGTACAGATAGGCGATATGCGAGGGTGGCGTTCAACTACGATTCTATTTCGTTAAAGCTCAAAACTATGGGTTGCTGTGTTATTTGATCAGTAGCGCTATTTTCAAGTCAAATCTACTCTTGGCATACACCTAACTAGGTTACCCCATTGCATCAGCAAAATCTTACTCGGCTCAATCTCGGCTCAATTATACTCAGCTCGAATCATGCTTGTTCAGGCTCGCTCAGACTTGCCCACGGCTTGCTCATGCCTGCTCAGGGTTTCTCTTGATCAAAATCATCATGCCTCAGGCTACTCATCACCGAAACCACGATATCTCACACTGCCTCACGCTCCAACTTATTTTGATTTATTATCTTGATTCTGATCCTGATTCTAGCCTCCCAACTCCTTATGATTTTAATTATAATATCAGCAGCTTTGAACGAATATATAAAATAACATTATTTAGACAGTTTTGTCTCTCTAAGACTCTCTATTTTTGCTCTTACTTTTACTGGCCGCCTGTACATGGGTAGATATGTGCTTTCGCAGTTATAACAGGGTCGTTTTTGGCAGATGTAAATTGCAATATGCATCCACTTTTAATCAACGTATTCTATTGCGCCTCGCGATTTACTGCATTGTCTGTGATGGAGCAGCGCTTTACCGAACTACTAGGTTTTGGGGGAAGGGAGGGAAGGCCCGGTTTTAGGACCCTACAAAGATTGAGAAGAGTGCACGGAATGTATGGCCCAATGGATGATAATCTCCGTTGGATATGCTTCATATATATGCGGCGCGTCAGCTGCTATGGATCGGTCTCCTTATGGAAGGTTTATAGTCAAGTGAAGCCAGTTCCCTCTCACTTGTTTGGTTAAGACATTTGATTCTCTCTTCTCCTTCTTCCTTCTTCCTATTCCCCAATATACAAGGACTTACTCACTTGGCACGCTTGATGCTTCACTATCATGATGACCGTGATACTGACTCTGCGTGAACAAGAGTTTCTTACACGTAGTAATGCAACTATTGCAATTATAGATCCGTCGAAAATCCAAAATAAAACTATAATTGATAACTCTAGCAAATAGTGTAAAGCTAATAAGAATAAAATGAGCCGTCATTAGGGGCAGTAAGATCCATCCTACTCACTCATTATATCATAAATTTAATGGAGCTGATCTTTAAAGATTTAAAATAGGTCATCTAGATATAAATATAAAGTACATTAAAGATCTTAAAGATTTCATGCACTTTATCAAGATTGGCATAATTAATAATGCCAACAGCATCCCAAATCATTGTGATCTGGTCAATGCTGAATACTGTCTTCGTGTTGTGCTCTTATATTCTGGTACGTTATAATGAAAACACTTTTTTTTGAAGCTAAAGAAATTGCAAAGTTTCAGATGCCATAAAAGTGGTCAAACACCTCAAGAAACGTCATTTGTGGGTTGACTCTATATGCATTATTTAGTTGTGCTTGCACACGTGATTCTAGTGGGTTGATATCTACGAAGTATTCCTTGCACTTCTAGAGTTCAGTTAACGGGTTCCGAGACTCAAACGGACCTTGGAGAACCCCGGAAAGCATCGACAGCACCTTGCGATATAGCTAATAATCCTGCTTAAGGTAATATTCTTCACTAGGTCCCTCGTCGCCAACTTCCTCTTCACCGAAGCTCTGGTCACTTAAATCCTCGTCACTAAAATCCTCGTCGCTAAGTGTTTCGTCATCTTCATCATCCACTGATCCGTTATGTTGGGAGGGTTCAGTGTTGAGCCATCTGTCAAGGTAATTGGTCGGAGGTTGAGCATATCTGATGAAGTCCTGTGTAGTTTCTAGAAAGTCATCCAATTCTCTCCTCGACAAAGGTCTTTGCAGCTGTATCAAAAGAAGAACCATCAGGCGAAGCATCTTGATGTCTGGTGCTGCATTGTGGTTTGAACCAATCAAGTCATGTTCAGCGAATAGTACTGGGAACAACTGATCCAACCTGCATGTGAACATTCTTCCTTGTCCATCCTTGGGAGGGAGGCCCTTCCGAAAGTGGTTGATCATTGGAATACAGTTTTCGTCGGGGGGGAGAATGTCATCGCAGCCTGTAGAGTTCAAGAACTCTCTAAGTAATGTAAGGTCGAAGCAGCCCGTATGCCAGACCAGAATGATCAATCGCTTGTTAACTCCGGCATTTTTGAGCATATCCCCTATTTCTCTGGGTGTCTTTTTGTCGGCGCAGTTTGCTGGATCTCGAGAGCCGAAGACCTTTTCAAGAGTGGCAAAGCTTCTTGTCTGCTCGTATGATACTAGAGAACGACCACCCGGTGTTTGTAGTAGCTCTTTCGTAGAGCATTGGTTATCGACTCGTGAATCAAGAAGGACTTTGCCAGAATTAAACTCTCCCACCGCAACTTCTAGAACGCGCCGAGTCGCGGCGATAAACTCAACGTCGAGTGTCAAGAGAGAGACTTCGGACTCGCTGCCGTCTCGAACTTTTTGTAGCCGATCAACTACAGTCTTGAAGCTTAGACTCGTAGGCCATTGTAGCTGCAGCGCACGTCCCAATGCATTTAGGTCGATATAGGTGCTGGTAGTGTATGTCGAGATCCTAGGATCATTGCTCAGGGCGAGGCGGAGACGTCTCTTTGCTCTCATGCCCTGCGTAGATTGTTTTCTGCGTTCTATGTGACGGCCTCGCTTGTATCTTTCGGGTTCCCGCGCATTCTTCTTAGCCTCCTCGCCATCCTCTTCCGTAGACTCATAGTCGGTCTCTACTTGAGGGTCAGGGCCTCCGTCACCAGGATATCTAGTCCCACTCTTCGACCGTCGAGTGTAGAATCTCGGCAAAATTCCATACTCAGCGTGGGTGAGCACTCGATCCAGACAGTTTTTCTTCTACTCAATCGATCCATCTATATCAATCTCGTCGATTATCCTCAGGCGATCCTGATAATAGAGTTTGACATTTGATTCCTCCATCGCTTCGATATCATTCCGATAGGCTGCGAGCTTTGGATGTCTCATCGCGTGGCGCCACTTGGTCCTCGTCTGCTGTCTAGTGACGGCCTTAACTCTTTCATATTGATTACGAGCAAGCGAGCTGAGGTTTGCAGATACCACTGTTGCTTCAGCGCCATCCTCATCAACCTATGGAATCTATGAGCACGAAGATCTGACACGCAAATTGTTGAACACATGCCTCGTTAGACAATTGCCTTTGCTTCAGTTTCTAGAACGATTAGTGTCAACAATTTCCATGCGTGATTTTGCTTCCTTACCGACCAATAGGTGTTGACAGATGTATAACTTCTATTTGGGAAAGCTTGAGCAATCTCCTTCCAAGCAGCACCATCCGCTTTCATTTGCTTAAGAAGCTGTTGTTCATCTGTCGTCCATGCAGCTCTTTGCTTTGTCTTGCCCTGGGGTATGTCAGTTTAAGGCCATGACAGGAACCTGGCTTGACTTGCCTTTTGCATTTGCACCCAATGAGCTTCGGCTGCCCTCGCGCTCCTGTTGGGCAGAGCCTTGCTGATTTCTTTCCAACTGTTACCTGTTACCCTCACCTTTCATCTTCTCGAGGAGCTGATCTTCGGTCGTGGTCCACAGTGCCAGCGGAATACCTGCTCTAGGCACCCACGATTGGCTGCCAGCACTCTTCAATTTCGTGGATTCGGATTTCCGTAGCGGTGTTGTGTTTATCTTCAATTCTATGCTCTGTTCTGCTGCTACGGCGCCTGCCTCAGCCTCTGCCCTCGTGTCAGAGTTCTCGTGAGAAGTTTGCGCAACGGGCATTGCACGCGGTTGTTGTGTGGTGAAGGAGCGCGTAATTCGCAGCTTCTTGCTGCCAGCAGTGTTGCTAGCAGTGCTGCGACGACGTTTTTTAACCTTAGCCGAGGCCATCTTGTATTGCAGCCGAATGAGACCCTGGGTTTATTTAACGTCAACTCATGTTAAGCTGTGATCAATAGGGTCCCCCCAATGCGTGATGCCAAGCAACCTGATCCAGACTAACCCACTCAGTAATAGTGGGTGGTCCCCATCAAAGATCCTCCTGCTGCGACATCGGCATGAAATTAGCACGTGACTTAGCGTGCAACGTCTTTGATTTTCCTGCGGTCGAAAATTTTCACGAAGTGTCTTCTGCGCTTTAATATATAGCAACCATGGCTTCAAAATGTGTATTGCTGCTGTAGGTGCCTGTGCAATTTATTCCGAAACGCGAGCCATTTTCTAACTAACAGATTTCCAGTGGCTCCGGTTTCGTTGCCAAACCGACGCTTGATATTTTGACCGAATCTGGGATCAACGTCACAGTTGGTATGAGCTACCTCACGCAGTATTGTAAAGGATTCTGATGATTTTTAGGTTGCAGGAATATCGAGAATGCAGTAAAACTCTCACGAGGTGTAAAGCTAGCAAAACCCGTCTCCTTGGATGTCACTGATAGCCACGCACTTGACGCTGCCGTCGCCCAACATGATCTCATTATCAGTTTGATTCCATACACCTTCCACGTAAACGTCATCAAATCTGCTATTAGGCACAAGAAACATGTTGTGACCACAAGCTACATTTCGACTTCCATGTTCGAGCTTGATCAGGAAGCGAAAGATGCCGGCATTACCGTTTTGAATGAAATTGGTGTAAGTTGGAGCGTGTCCAATTTACTCTCAGAGAGAAGGAGAGAAAGACAAGGCGGAGCTGACCATCTTCAGCTTGATCCTGGAATTGACCATTTATATGCAGTCTCCGTGATTGAGCGAGTGCATGAATTGGGAGGGAAAATCAAATCCTTTGTCTCATATTGCGGCGGCCTGACAGCTCCTGAAGGTATGACCGAAATCTATGAAATAGACTATATCCGGCTAAGATCTTCAGATTCGGACAACCCATTAGGCTACAAGTAAGCAAATCCACACCCTTGCTAAGATATTCGCTAACGCTTTGTAATTTAAGGTTCTCCTGGTCGTACGTGCCCTATCATCGCTCTATTCTTGTTATCTAGACATATTATTAACACTCCATCTTGTAAGGCCTCGAGGGGCTCTGCTTGCACTTAGAAACGCGGCAAGCTTCTACGAAGGAGGAGAGATTGTAAGAGTGGCTGGACCGGGTACGTATCAGCTCTACTCTCTTTCTCTCCCTTCTCTATTCGATGCTGCCTAGTACTCCACTAATGCCACGGCATCTAAACAGATTTGATGAATGTCGCCAAACCATATCATATTTACCCGGGTCAGTCTTCTACGTCCTTTAGCTAGGTTCTTTATACTTACTTGTCGCTAGGTTTCGCACTCGTTGCATATCCAAACCGTGATTCAACACCATATAGAGAGCGCTACAATATCCCCGAAGCCGAAACAATTATCCGCGGGGTAAGGTGCTTCTTCTTCGATTCTCGCCCATTTAAACTAATACCTCGTTCGTGAAGACCCTACGATACCAAGGATTCCCCGAATTTGTCAACGTACTTGTGGATATCGGCTTCCTCAGCGATGAGGAGCACGTCTTCCTCCGAGAACCGATTCCCTGGAAGGAAGCGACACAGAAAATGCTTGGTGCTGTTTCGGCAAATGAAGAAGAGCTTTTGAAGGCGATCTCATTAAAGGCATCTATCATGAAAAGTAATGACAGAGAGAGGCTGTTGTCGGGGCTCAAATGGCGTAAGTTTTCCAGATTTGTGTCTTGGCACCACCGACTTAAAACCCTAACACGACACCATAGTTGGTATCCTCTCTGACACGAAGATCACGCCAAATGGAAACCCATTGGACACAATCTGTGCCCTTCTGGAGGAGAAAATGGCTTACGAGCAAGGAGAACGTGATTTCGTGGTACGTTCTAATTTATCGTCTTACGGCAAAATTATTAACCTGACCGCCTCAAGCTTCTCCAACACAAATTTGTGATCGAAAACAATGATGGCACCAGGGAAACAAGAACTTCTACGCTCTCAGAATATGGTAGTCCATTCGGGTCTTCAGGTCCTAGTGCTATGAGCCGATTAGTCGGAACGCCGTGCGCCGTAGGCAAGTGCATCCGCCAGACTGCATTCTCCCAAATACTAACGTAGTGCACTAAAGCCGCGAAACTAGTTCTTGATGGCACTATCGACAAGAGAGGAATCATTGCGCCGCTGAATGGAGATATTAATGGTCCACTGATGCGGGAGCTTCGAGATAAATATGGGTTCGTTCTCTCACACGTCTGTCATAAACATATGTTGACTCGGTATCTAGGGTTGAGTGTCGCGAGAAAGTTTGTATATAGCATAACAACAAGATGTGCTCAAGTCTGTTATTTCTTAGCTAGTGGAAGAATCTTTGCCCCGAATCAAGTCCCTCGTGAACGCCTCATGAGCTTCTAGTGCTATCAGGACGCATTAAGACGTGTTGGACCATAGATCAGGCCGCTCACTCACTGCTCACGCGAGAGCCCTGCCTTCTCTAGGCGCAACTGCGGAACGAGCATTTGTACCTAGTTATAAGCCGTCATCTCTTTACTACCATCCTGTTAACACATCGTACAGATCTTCGTATCCCAATTACTTACCGAGTGCTTAATTTGGAGGGAAGGCTGCAGTAGTGTGGCGTTGGGTAAGGCTCTTTTTAAATTCAGTTGTGTTAAATACAGCTCTATTCCATTGTAATTCTCTTCCAGGGTCGTACGTAAGCTATTAGAAAAATTCTGCTGTTCTCTAGTCCACTGGACTAATTTCAGAAGTCCAAAGTCATTTGGAAAGAGTCGAAAATTGATAGAGAACCCACTGGCGAGCCCACGCGCTGTCCCTGATGTGTGAGTTTGAGTGAGCTCAAGTACTCCAAAATGGCCATCGGAACGTTCAGCCTTCCGAGCAGTCGTAGATCCACCACCCGTACCGGAATCTCTCCAAATCTTGACCGCAACCACGAAACCGATTTTTCGACAAGCGATGCAGAACGAATAGCTGCAGGCGCGGGAAGTGGCGAAGTACGGCAGGGATCTCTACCAGCTTGGCGTGAAGCCCGGGAAAGGGACCCTTAAGACACATTATCGGCCTCCACAAAGCACTCAGCTCGGTCATCATCCGGACGCGCAACGGCAAGATTGGATTGCGGGCATACCTCCACTCCATCAATAGGGCCAACTCAGACTAGTGCTAGCGTAGACTTGGACGACAGACACTAAAACCTATTCTGCTTGAATATAAGGACTGGGCGGAAGAACGAGAACAGATGTAGACAGGCAAACTCCATACGTGGACATTAAGCAGATACTCTGCAGTCCGTCACCAGCAGTACAAGCAGCCAAGACGATGATACAGATAAGCCTCCTGGAGCAGTTTAGGGTGGTGCCGTCCACGGTGCTCAATTACTCTGCGTAGCGTAAACGAGTATATTTTGTTAGATAGAAGTTTAGGAGGGCCAGGGAAGGCCTGGCAGGTATATAGATTGTGGAAACGCATCTGGAACTGGTGCGGTGGGTGTATGTTGATCTCGACAAATGTAAGAGAAGAGAAGCGACTCTGCGCAGGAGCAGCTTGGTTTCTTGAGCAAAGGACGAGGGGAGATCTGTACCTATAGCAGCAGCCGTACGCTGCATAGCTGCCAAGGTGCGGCTGGGACAGTCTATGAATAGATAAATAAATAAATAAATATGGGCTCCGCGAAGAACCTCCCCGAGGAGAGAAGGTCGCCTTGAATTGAGAGGCCAGTGACAGGCTTCTAATAGAGAAGAAGAGAGCTATGTGGAGAGGAGAGCTACGAGGAGAAGAGGGCTCTCAGGAGAAGAGGGCTCCTAAGAGAAGAGGGGTCTAGAGAGAAAAGTTTCCAGAAGTGAAGAGCTCTTATAAGAAGCTTAAGAAATATTCTTAGTTCTTTGCAAGTCTACTTATTTATAGTTTGTATTACCTCTTTATATAATTTTAGATTAAATCCAAAAAAAGAGTCTATATAGGAGTAGATTTAATTTAGTTATTATTTACTACTAAACAAGTCGTTATCTCTTAACTTATTCTTTAGCTCTTTTAAAGTAAATAGATAAATATAAGATTTTATAAAGTCTATTAATTATAAGATATTAAATATAATATATTTAGAGAGCTTAAGGTTTAAAATCTATTAAATAAAAAGAAAGTAACTATTATTTAAATAAGCTTTATAAAGCCTAAGCTATTAAAGTCTAAATAGCCTAAAAATAAGATTTAATTAGTATCTAATTTTTGACCTTTTTAATCTTGTTTGGAAAGGAAATTAAATATAATTACATTAGTTTATATTAGCTCAGGCATAATTAAGTATAATTATACTAGCTTATAGCGAGCTTAAGCTGCTTACTTATTGCTCTTATTACACCCTGATATAACTCAAGATCAAATCCGGAAAAAGCTTCGTGTGAGAGTAGATTTCACTTAAATGTTATCTATTATCGCGGAATCAAATAAAGCCACGCCTCCCAACCCTCAATACCTTCAGCATCCGATAGCTCTATTCCCCAAACAGCGGGAAAGCTAAAAAGGAAAGACTTCGCAATAACAGCTCCCTTAAAATAAGATTGACCCTCATTATCAGCATAGCCACCCAGGCAGCCCAGAAGAAAGCGGTCCAGGAAGGTCTCGTCATCAAATCAGAGCTGTACAAAAGCCAGATATTCAATAGCGCCGTAGTTATAAAGCAATACTACATTTGCAGCAAATAGGGTCACACTTAGTCAGCATGCGGAAAGCAGGCTAAATGCGGGCAATACACTACCGACCACCAGACTAGGACATCCCACAGGACCAAGACACAGTGCGCGAATTGTGGCCAAGGTCACCCGTCATGGCAGAGTAACTAGTGCAGAGCCTTCCAGAGCTACCGTGAAAGCCTGGGGACAAAGAGAATGGTTCTAAATGCCCAAACGGCTACTACACGCCAGGGAAGTTCATGCGGACCGCAGGCAACACTGATAGCTTTAAGGCTGAGCAGCGCAGGAAGCGAAGGGCAGTCTCACCATCTTAACCTCTCCATGCATTTAGCTTAGTGAGCCTGATTTTGGGGCCAACTGGTGAATCTCCTAGAGATTTTAATCAAGCGTTGTTTAAGTAAAAGGGCCCCATTTCAGACCCCTGAGAGGGGTCCGATGTTGGGTCCCTGCTACCTAAAACTTTTAACATTCTGTTCACATATATTAAATGGAGCGAGAAGGCGGGAGAAGATAAGAGAAGCATCAAAGTTGACACTCCTATCGGAATCAGAATTGAATCGTAAGAACAGAGTAAGCGCCAAAGTGCGGTAATTGTGGGCAAGCAAAACATTATTCTTATGCATTGATATCAAGCATACTTGTGAGAATGATAATTTTAATAGATTGCCAAGGAGGGAGGAGGTCTGTGGGGATATTCTTCGTAGCGAAAGATTCTTTGTGGAGAGAGTCTTCATAAAGATAGAGGCTTCGTGGAGAGACTCTCGCCGTGGAGAGAACCTCTCCGCGAAGAAAAGCTCTCCGTAAAAAAAAGCTCTCCGTGAAGAGACTTTGCCGTGGAGAGACTCTCGCCGTAGAGAGTACCTCTCCGTGAAGAACCTTTCCATGAAGAGAAGGTCTCCAAGGAGAGCGGATAACTAATAGGAGGATGCTATTCTTTCTCTTCATGCTGTCTCTCTAGCTTAAGAACTAATTAGGGCCCAAATTCAGTCCCTCTTCATGCTGCTCAGGGAGGAAGTCAGGCACAATCATGCTGGCTCATGCCGAGCTCAGGCTTGCACAGCCACAACTCAAGCTGCTTACTCATTGCTCAGGTTACACCCCTGCGTAACTCAAGATCAAATCTGGAAAAAGCTTTGTGTGCGAGTAGATTTCACTTAATTGTTATCCGTTATTATATCACTCCATCATACAGTAGTACGATACAAAGTGGCTAGAGTGTAGACTTACTTCGTGTGGACCTTGACTGCGGATGCGTTGAAAGCGCATGGCAGGCTGAGCTCCTTCGCGACGAACTTTGCGGTAGTTAATAAATATATTAAAGACGGAAAAATTGCCTCTAATCTGCCACCCCAGGCGGCGTCCAATTTCCCCTATGTCAAAAACCTTGTGTCCAGAGCATTTGATATTGTTTTATTAGAGTTGGTGTATCGATTCACTTAGGGAGTCAGAGATATTGACTTTCCCAATCATCAAAGACAATAAGGGACCGACCACATTGTCAGCGTCTTCTAAGTTTATATCGTGATGGAAAGCCAGGTGTCTAAAACAGACTGTTTGTTGGCCAGCTTGAACGTGGAGGATCAAAGCCCAAGCAAACTAGAGAAGGTTGGAAAGGGTTACGGCTGCAGTTTCACAAAATGTTTGCATGGTGCCTGCGGTTCCAATAGAGAATGTAACGGTACTCATTGCATAAAGGGCATCAGTGGGTTCGGAAGTTAGGTCAGAGATTAGACATGGTTGGAGATGGCGCGGAAGTTCTTCCCAGAAAGTCACACTAGAGGCCAAATCGTCGCTGGAGAGATGGAGGATATAGGAACGGAAGGGTGAAGGGGCGTGTAACTCAACCAATGGATCCCGAGAACTATAGAACCAATCCTAGTCTAAGAGGACATGGGCGAGACTAACGTGGTCAATTATCATATGCCCAGTAACAAAGAGGCAGAAGATACACCCTGAAGGCAGAGTAAATAGGCGCATTGCTAGCGGTGGGACGGTGGACTCCAGGAGTTTAGGTCGAATAGTTGCCATATGAAGGTCAGCAGCTTCCGCTAGAGAGGCTTCATCATGGACACTTATTGCGACTCAGTTAACTGGGAAATCGCGCAATACCACTTGGAGGATCTTGTCGTTATGCTTTGTTGGTATGAGTACAGTTCGAAGGACAGCGTGACGGTTCACAACAACCTACTAAGCTTTTGCAGCTCTGTCAGCATTGACGCCACTGTTTAGTATCACCTCTACCAGAGTGTGATATAAATATGGAGTGGCTGGGTCTGTGTAAAAAGCATAATGGGCGTATCCCTGGGATGGTGAGCACGGGAGTCCATCGTCCATGGGCGGGTTGAGGGACAGGAGTACGGCCGGGCCGATTTCTTGCCGGACATGTAGCGAAGGGTCACGGAGTGCGGCGACTGGGACACTAGATGTGGTGGTAGCTACGGCGGCCAATTTTCGAATGGTTTGCTCAACAAGCACATTCTGGGTAGTGATGGCAAGGCCCATAGCCCTACAGCGGCGCGTCACACGCATTGCTGAAATAGAGTCGCCTCCCACGGCAAAGAAAGTGTCATCAAGATCAAGAAGGTCAGGCTCGGCGTAATCTGCTGGCAAGACATCGGCCCGTACTTTTCGGATAACTCCCTCACGGTCGGAGCCAGGCGTGTGTTTTCCTTTTCGCAGCTGATGGGCGGCGAGGACGGTGTCAAAGTCCGGGTCGTCGACCCACGTGGCGACGAGTTTGCGATCGATCTTGCATGAGACTTGCAGGGGCAACTAGACAACCGGAAGCCAAGTGTGGGGAACCACGTAGGTAGGGCGGCTGCGGACAAGGTCCTTTTGGACGGCGGCAAGGGCGCTGGATGCGCGGGCGGCGCGGTCTACCATCCAATCTGGGGATTGCTGGACAAGGAGGAAAGCAGAAGATGAAGGAGAAGGCAATGGTTGGGGAATGGGGGAGTCTGCTAGGCTCGCGGCCATGGTTAGGCTGCCCTTGAGGGGTCCATTGGCCGGAAGCAAGATCAGGGAATGACTTAGTCCGGGGCAGAGATCGAGATGACACTGAATTTCAGACAGCTCGACACGCTGGCCGTGCACCTTGACCTACGGGTCATTGCGACGGCACAAGATGGGTAGAATACCGTCAGCAGCATAACGCACGAGATCGCCGGTTTGATAGGCGCGACGCGATGGCAGCGTAGGAGGTTCGACATAGTCTTGGGTACGAATCTGAGAATTCAATGACTCCAACAACATTTCGCTTGCTTCCTCATCAAGACTGTCACGAGGAAGAGCGTCTTTCCGACCTAGTCTGGTTTGCAAATCGATCCAGACCGAACTGGGCACATCTCAACCCTTCCGCTGCTAACATTCTCGACGCGGAGGAGACCCTGCTGCTAGAAATAATAGTACTTGTTAGAGAGGCCATGACATTACGAGATGCACGCGTGTGGGCAGGGAAGCCGGATAAGCGTCTGGTTTAAGTTTACGGCCCTTCCGAATGCCGCGTCACTAGCACTATTAATGAAGAAGTGCCTCACAAGATGGATCCAGCCAATATAAGCCGCGCCTTGGGTGGATGTGCTTCGTGGCTTGTCCGCCTTGATACTCCCCATAGCCTGTCTCCGATCGGCGCAGTGAGCGAGCTGCGCACCCCACCAACTTCGCTTCCTACCACTTTGAATTTGCTTAGATTTGATAGCTGAGATAGCAAGGGGGATATCTGCTTCTTTGCAGGGCTTTCGCGACGTTGCTGGTTGAGGCATTGTTGTTTAAGGGCGACGCGTCGCGCGAAGTTGGTGGGGTGCGCAGCTCGCTTGCCTGCGCAGCTCGCATGCCAGTTACGTTACATCAAAGCGAAGGAAATAGTACAGGTAATATATTAGCTTGCTTAGCTGAAGGAGTGGTTAGATAATAAATATCTAATAAAGTTAGTCTTTCGTCACTTATCTGCAAAGACATTGCTTGAATTACTAAACCTACTCTAACAAAACTTAATAACGAAGTTTATGACATCCAACCCCAAGCCCAAGCCTTCGATATATGTATAAAATTTCTTGCGTCTTAAGCATGAGACTGCGATACAGAATCTAGACACGCATCTACGACAGCATCATGGGCTTGCAAGCAAAGCAAGGAAAGAGATTGTAGACTGCTACACGCAGGATTGGCTCAAACCCCGGGTGAAGTAGAGCTCCTGGAGCCGTTAAGCCCGCCGGTCAAATAGCTAAGAGAGCCGCTCGATGGGTTTCAATGCGAAGAGGAGGACTGCAGCTTTCTTACAGTCAGCATCGATGAGATCTGAAAGCACCGCAAGAAGGATCATAGCATAGACTTGAAAGGGAAAGACAGTGTACAAGACTGTAAGGTAAAGATGCAAACATTCTTTCGGACGAGAGGAGCACGCCGATACTTTGTTGTCAATGCACCCGACAGCAGCGCAAATTCAACCCGCGAAGGGGGGTGCAAAGTACGTGCAGCAGAGACGAAGAAGGCGCAGGAAGAGACAGCTCGGGTGATGGATGCAGTGGCTGCAAAGACAGACTGGACTGGCTGGTTCAACCGAATTGGCTGGGCGGAGCATCTCTAAGCTGCACAACACCTAGAGAGAAAAGCTCGACCAGTTATCTCGCCAATCCCTGCTACCATCTTTAGAGGGCCAAATAGAACGGAATACTTCCCAAATATCGGGATTATGAAAGTAGGATAAGTAAGTGGCATTCTCTTCATCGTGGGCCTTCCTTCTATTCTGCCCTAGTTCCCTAACAGTGAAGTTTTCTTTATCATCTCGTGGATCGCGCTCAAATATCCATGATCGAGTCAGGTTCTGGGCCATTTTTAAAAAGGTAATTGGCAGTCCTATGCTGGCGCCGTATTCACCCGCTCCCGTAGGCCACAGTTTGAGTCGCTCCAGTCGTCTACTAGTCTTGTTTTGGCTAATAATCTTCCAGATTGACTGGGCCAGCGCCTCGTCCACTGCGCAATTGATAAAGGTTTCCTTCAATTCACCCCTCTTCAAGTATGTACACTCGCCTAGGGGCTTTTCATCCTCCTCATCAAATTTGGGGTTGTACAAACTGTCTCGAGTAACCCGGAAATTCGAACAATCCAGAATAAGAAAAAGAACCTGTAAGCTTTCAAAACTAGCGAAACATCTGTACATCTCAGCCTCAGACGCACTAGACTTGTTGCGCTTGACTGGGATCGCGAGCTCTTCTAATACTGGACACTGAGCTCTAATCCGTAGAACACGATCCTTAGTAAGCTCTAAGGGTATATCCCGTCGATCACGACCAGTAGGATGGGTAAGAGTTTCCTCGAAAGGATGCAAAGCGAGTTTCCTAAGCGTCTGTCCATGATAGGACAGAACAGTATCCAGGATCTTTGAGTCAATTGGCCCGTCGATAGATAGTTGCTCAAAAGATTCAAAGGCCTGGAAAAAGGAAACCGCGTGCTCACTATAGTGCGGTCTTTCGTGAAACATGTCATCACGGTAAAGATAAACACTAAGTGTTTTAACTCGGGGAAATGAATTGGTCTGGGCAATCCATTCCACTGTCTCGCCACTGAGTCCAGATAACTTAAAGTCGTAGCAACCTCCAAGAGTAAGGTGTCTCAGGCAAGCAAAGTCTGTATGTCTGGCCCAGTTTCAAAGCATTGTTGGAGTATCTAAATATGAATATCCTTTAAGTAATAGTGATGTCAGGGATCCTACTTTCCTACTAGTAAAGCCTGGGAGACCTTGCCACGATCCTCAGGGGCGGACTGAGCTCAAAGAGCGTGCTGGGAGGATATTTAAAATTATAACCTCCTTTAGATTAGGGGCAAGCCCAGTTGTGAGCTCTATTATAGCCTCCAAGTTGATATCGTCGTCGCCATCAGAATCGCGCCGCGCGCAAGCAAGCTTCACTCTATAGAGAGATGGTGATGTAGCAAGCTTTATCTCGTAAGGATAGGGGGAACCCCACAACAAAGTCTGGAATTTGAACGTAAGATGATGAAGCCTACATCGGAGATGCCGCTCGTGAAGTGTCTTGAGAAGACTTGGGGGAAATTGGCTCTGGTAGTTATAGACTAGGTCTTTCAGGTAAGTTTTGGCTTGGAGCAAGTTGACAACTGGAGCCCATGCTATATCCTCCTCGGAAGACTCCTTAATGACGCTTTCATTATACACCGCAGATAGGTCGCTATAAGAGACCGGCTCCTCGTCTAGTACCTCGTCAAGACCAGTAGTAACCACCCAAGGCGTTTGTCGACCATAACCTTCAGTCTTCTTGGCGTTGAGCCTTAGTGCCCCTTTGATAGTGATTTTGTTGGATGTGACGAGAGGAATCTGTGCGAGAGAGAGCCTCAATAAGTTTGTCGACATCGCACCGCAGTCCTTCGCGATCGTGGACCGTGATGCTAATTTGCCGAAAGATGAGAAAAACTGAGGCCTTGTGGCAAGCCTTGCTTGTCAAGCTAAATGCGTAAAGGCTAGGCCGATACGCTGTTTCAACACAAACTGCGATATGCTGTAGTATCTCCAGTGGCAAAGAAAGAAAGGTCATTCTGGTCGCGCCTATAATAATAGGCCCCATACCCTTTGCGTTGAAGATGATGATTGAGGAAAGTGAGCTCGGTAGCGAAATTAACCCCTAATTGCAGCCACGTGTCGAAACAATGACGTAGTAGGCTAGTGCAGTTTTTCTACAAATTCAACGAGGAAGTTTGTGAGCGAATGTTGAAACAATCGATGCAAGGAAAGCTTATTAAACTTATGTCAATTGGGGCTGTACGAGGTAGCGCTTAGGCGCCCATCATCATGTGCTCTGGGGTTCGAGTTCGAGTCGCAGGGACGGAAGGGTGGAAAGTCGTAACCCCCGTCCCGGCACATCAACAGCAATGGATTGCATAACAATGTTGCATGTATTACCATATCACATCGTCACCGGCACACCACATGGTACGTCAATGCCGATTTCCCCAGAAGATTTTAGACTACTTTTGGCCATCCAGGATTGTATCTGCCGCCCTCTCTGCAAGGATATATACAGCAGCTTGTGTATGCACGTTCGGAATTTGAGGCTGCACTCCCATCCTATTGCATTAGCCCATGAACTTAATAATCAGGTTTTGAGAATACTCACAAAGACACTCGCATCGACGACCCTCAACCCCTTCGCCCCCTTCAATCTATAACTTGGATCCACAGCACCCCACCACTTTCCCGTTTTTCCATATGGTCCCATCCTCACTGTACGACTTCCATGATCCTCGCTTACCCCGTATTTCCTTGCATATTCCAGCAGCTCCACATCGGTCTTCGCATCAGCGATTGGACCGTAGAGTCCGGTGATAAGGCTACTGAGTGGGCTCAGCTGAGCGAATGCAAGGATGTCCTTCATTGCCTGAACAATAGCTGCCTGGTCGAACTTGTGCGTGAGATAGTTTGGATTGATGAGTGGGTAGGCAAAAGGATCGGTTGAGGTGAGTGTGATATTGCCCGAGGAGAGGGGAGCTACGAGTGCGGCACTGAGCGTTAGGAATTGTCCAATGGGAGGTGCAGGGATAGTTGATTGGCGAGAGAACCCAGCCCTGGCAAGAATCTCGACGTGCGCCGAGCCAGCACCGTTGCTCGGATCTTCCTTCACTCCTGTCGATGAGAGATGAGCATCTTCCACACGCAAGTAAGCTACCGTATTAGACTGTCCATTCACCATAGGCCCAGTACGATTCGCGATCCACTGGTCAATGACTTCCTGGCGGAGCGTCGCATTCCGCGAGAGGTCATCATTTGTGTCTGTTCCATTCACTAGCTTAAAGTATAGCGGGAGCAGAACATGGTCTTGCAAATTCGCGCCAACATCAGGTGACTCCAGCATTAGGGGAATGCCTAATCTCTCGAGCTCTTTTTCTGGACCAATCCCGGATAAGATGAGGATCTTGGGACTGCCAATGAAGCCTGCGGAGAGAATTACTTCTTTGCGAGCTTTGACGCGGATGCGAGGAGCTGTTGAGGCTTGAGTGACTTCGACGATTCGGAGATCTGGGGCGAGGTTGCTTTGGGTTTTTGAGATGGGGAGGAGCTTGGTTGCTTGAGTGTTGATAAGGATATCTAGGTTACTGCGGCTATTTTCAAGAGGGGAGATATATGCTGTCGAGGCACAGCTACGTTTACCGCCGCCGATAGATGCTTGTTGCCAGCCTTAGAATCATTAGCCAGCGCAAAGTTGATCTTGAAGAATCGGCGGACTCACCCCAGCCTAGATTATTTCCCGCATTATTATCTTGGTTGAACTTGAATTTCGCATCAACAGCCTTCTTACTCGTTTCAATAATACTCTCATGTATTGGCTTCGTGTAGCTGAAGAGGCTGACATTCACCGGCCCAAAACCGTGTGCCGACGGTATCGCTTGTCCCGCAGTATCGTGATTATCCACGGGGTCCACAAGGCGGGACGTTTTAAGCCAATATTTTTGTACCGCTTCCCATGACAGACTCGGATCGTCCACGAGGTCAGCCCAGTGGTCCCACGACCCATTGGATGGCCGATGATAGGTCATTTGATTAATGCAACTCGAACCTCCCAAGACAAAACCTCTGGCAATGTTGATAGTGCGGTTTCCGAATCCAATCTGAGGAATCGTGGTGTAGTTCCAATCAACTTGTGAGTTGGCAAGCGATGGAGCGAGGAACGGGATGTGTACGGCGAGGTCATCCTCGACACGCCCACCGGCTTCGATGATGAGAACTTGGTTTCTTCCGTCTTCGCTAAGGCGGGCGGCCAAGACGGAGCCTGCGGTTCCCCCGCCGACGATGATGTAGTCATAGGCCTTCCTTAGGTCTAATTGATCCGGTGATGTGAAAATGTGGTAACCCCAGGCGTGATTGCAAAGAGCAACCCATAGCAGGGCTTGAAATATTTGCATCATCGCAAGAAGTGAGCGATGCCGGAAGGCTGACCTTGCTGATACGTTTATTGCTGCCGCATCTCATCATATTATATTCCTCCCAGTGAGTGACAACTCGTGAATTGTGGCATGATTACCAAGCCTCTTACAGCACCATGCTGACAATCCTTGCTTCTTTTTGCTAGGATCGTCCAATGATATTACCTACCACATCTGCATGACCCTCTATCTGCAAGGCTGGGAACATTGGTAGTAGAATTGGTGGATCGCATTGCGGATTAGTGCCCACATAGCTGCATAAGTGCCCGCACAGCTACAAAAATGAGTGGTTGAGGGGACTTACATCCAAGAAGAGGATCAAGGCTGCCTTTCGTGCAATTGGCATAGACAATAATTCTATAGCTTATGTGCTACTTGCGCACGGTCCTACAAATCTGATGCTCGCGTTTGTGGTGCATTGTAGGAGTACTATGGGTATTATAGACCTTCTCTTTTGAAGCGATGGATTCGGCATCATTGCTCTTATAATCCGATGCTTATTTGACGCGCATACAAGGTTTTCGGAAGACAAGACGCCTAGTAAAGCATTTGTAAGACAGCCTTAGCAATATAGTAAGCGCTAACACAAACTATAGTTCGTATCGTGCTTAACAAGCGAGCGCTAGATACAAGCGAGCGCCGGGCCTCACCAATTTTGCGCACCCATCTGATCTTTATGTATAACGGCTCAACGCCACGCTACTCAGTTAACTTTAAATAAAGAAGATATCCAGCTTGCTATCTCATCTATTGAATCAAACTAAATTCAAAACAATTGGCGCGCAAAGTTGATGAGACTCGGCGCTCACTTGTAAACCACGTTACCTGTTCGCAAATTGGAATTATCCTCGGCTATTAGCTAATGGTAAGGCTTACCACCTGGTACATGGCCCTATTTAATACCTACTTTGGCTATTATACCTGTGGCCTTCGTTCAAGGTGTCTATAAGGGTGGCTGGAATAATTCAAGATTCCCAGATATAAGATTTGATAGCATTCAATCTATTGTATACATCTAGCATCAATATAAGGGTTTGGTATTCCCACGTTTTCAGTTTATCAAGAGCCGGCACTGCAGACTTAGGGTCGTTGGCCACTGAGGGTAATTCGTTTCCTGGGGTTTGGCTTCTGTCCATTTGGTTGGAGTTGCGAGGGGTTCCCGGGTCAGCGGTCGGTGCTCGATAATCTCGATAAACATCTCCCGATGCTGCGGATCCTGCTGCAGATATTTTCGGATTGAATAATGAGTGAGTAGAGCATAGGGTTGCTCCTGAGATCAGCGGCGAGTACCAGCGTGTGGTATTTTTCACCTTCCTGCTGAACCTCTGGGACCCGAAAGGCGAAGAAGATATCAAACGGGTGGATTTTCTGAGCCTCGCACAATACGTGCACCATTTCGATGGCAGCTTGCGAATTGTTCACCTTCCTGCTGAACCTCTGGGACCCGAAAAGCGAAAAAGATATCAAACTGGTGGATGTTCTGGCCTCGCGCAATACGTGCACCATTTTGATGCCGGCTTGCGAATTGTTCACCGTATTGCGAGCGCCGTCTGTAATAGTAGAGACTGGGAGCGGTGGAGGTTGCGGCTATCCATATGCTCTGCAATCTCTTCGTCGGAGTGTGAAAGCCAGCGTCGCTTCTTGGCCTTGTCGCGCTAGGCTTTGCTAGATCCGCCTGGCAGCGATTCACCGAAGTTTGGGTATGGTGCAGACATCTTGCTGTCGTGCTTAAGCAATGTAGGGATGTGGGGTAGAGAGGAGAGAAGAGTTTGATTGGGAGGCAGCAGCCTTATAGGAAGCTGAGGAGTGGCGTGGGTGTGGCCGCTGTTGCCTTCTAAACCCAGCCCTGATATAACTCGCTTCCCTCTCATTGCCATAGCTATTTAATCTAAAAACTAGTTGTGAAGATGTAAAGCATCCCTCTCGGCAGCAAGATCGCCGTGCTACTCCTTGCAACACTAGGCTATATCCAATAATCAGTACTATGACGTCACTACCCGCAATCAACGCACTCGGCTCTCCCAGCATCAATCCGTCAACAAACCATTCAACCATCCCCAATTGCTCAATCCAAACTCCAATCCCCACTAATGCGTTCCCCCAAGCTCTGTACTCATCTCCATCTCCATCACCATCATGGTGCCTACTTCTACCTTGAAGCCGGCTCGCACCCATCCTCACCGCCGCCATGCTCCTTGGCAACGGCCCGTCTCCGCATGACTTTACTGACCTTCCTCATCCAGCCACAAATGCCCTCGCAAAGTTCTGCGAGCGCTGTTTGCCTACGGCTCCTCAGCGCGGCCCGTTTCCACCGATTCCTAGTTTAGCAGTAGACAAGACGTCTAAACACTATCAGCCATGTCGTGCATAGTCACGCCAGCCCTCTGTCGCGACGTATAAATTCAAGCAGTAGAGCTACATGTGAGGGCCTTTGCGGCCCTGTCTGGATACCCCATTTTTTCCCTTCTGCCGTGATGTTGTTGATTGCGTCTTCTGCAGCGTTGCTGCTGGCGCTGGCTGATGTTGCCGTCGCGCAGTTCCCGGCTGTGCCTCAGGGCCGAAAGGTGCTAGAATCACGGTTTGGCGAGGGCGTGACGATTACCTACAAGGAGGTGTGAAATCGGTGGCATATTGCGACACGCGATGGTGCTAACGGATGCGCTAGAATTCGCTGTGCGAGACGAAGCCTGGCGTCAAATCTTACGCCGGCCATGTCTATCTGCCTCCCGGAACCGCGGATCTGGGGCAGGGGCAGGACTATCCTATTAATAGTGTGCGCCATAGTTTGATTTCTTGTGGGATTGCTGCTGACAGGTTCCCTAGTTCTTCTGGTTCTTTGAGGCACGCAATGATCCCGCCAATGCGCCGCTTACGATCTGGCTAAATGGAGGCCCTGGAAGTTCGAGTATGCATGGTTTGTTTACTGAACATGGTCCATGCCATGTCAATGCGGACTCGAATAGTACGAGGCCAGCTCCTTGGAGTTGGAACGAGAATGGTGAGTTACAATACTATTACAGACTCGATAAGAGTATTGCTGACAAGGAGTAGTAAATATGCTCTATTTTGATCAACCCGTACAGGTCGGCTTGTAAGCTCTAGTTTGACGTGTAATACTCTGGATATCAAACTAACTACCACAAGCTCATACGATACACTTCAAAATGTCACCAGAGATCTTGTCAGCGGCAGAGTGACGAATCTAAACGATACATCACCGGTGCCGAAACAGAACAATACTCTCCTTACTGGAACGTTCCCCAGTCGTAAACCCAACAATACAGCCTTCGGAAGCGTGAACGGCGCTGTTGCATCCTGGCACTTCCTGCAGTCGTGGTTCCAGGAGTTCCCTCACTATCTCCCAAATGACACACGCATCAGTCTGGCAGCACAATCGTATGGAGGCCGTTACGGACCCGCCATGATGACTTTCTGGGAAGAGCAGAATCAACGCATTGAAAACGGTACCTGGGATGGTGGGCCTGGTGAAAAGTTCATCCTGCATCTCGATACTTTGATGATTGTTTCAGGCTGCATCGACCGATATGTTCAGTATCCATATTACCCTCAGCAAGCGTTCCGCGATAATGGATACGGTATTGAGGCTGTGAACAAGACTATCTATAATGCCATGGTCGCCGCCGTGCCCAAGTGTCTTGAGCAAATCCAAACTTGCCGCGACGCGGCTGCTATTGGAGACCCAAATAATCTCGGCATTAACGCTACCGTTAACAAGCTGTGCGAAACAGCCGAGACCTTTTGTCGCGAGAACATCGTCTCCCCATATACAATATACTCTGGCCTTGATTACTACGATATCTCAACCCAAGAACCAGCCCCATTTCCCCAAGGTTTCCACGAAGGCTTTTTGAACCGCGAGTGGGTCCAAGCCGAGTTGGGGGTTCCCCTCAACTGGACCGGTAGTTCCCCCCAAGCATCCAATGCCTACCGCAATATCGGCGACTACCCCCGAGATTCCTGGCTCGACGATCTCGGCTTCCTCCTCGATAACGGCATCAAAGTATCTCTCCTCCACGGCGACCTCGACTTCGCCTGCCCTGTACGTACCCCCTCCCTCTAAACTCATCGTAAGCTAACACACACAGTGGGCTGGCGGCGACGCCATCGCCAAAGCCATCAACTGGACCGGCGCCGCAGGCTACGCCGCCGCCGAATACGCCGACATCCAGACCAACGCGACTTACAAGGGCGGCCTCGTCCGCCAGTACGGCAACCTCAGCTACAACCGCATCTTCCAGGCCGGCCACTCCATCCCCTCGTACCAGCCCGAAACCGCGTACCAGGTCTTTTCCCGCGCGCTGTTCAACCGCGACATCGCAACCGGCACACAATCCACCGCAGGCACGGGCGTCGCGACATACAAGAGCACCGGCCGCAAGACGCCCGAATCAAACCAGACGGCAACAGACCAGGACCTGACGTATTGCTATACGTATGCCGCGGGCTCGTGCTATGACTGGCAGCTTGATATGATCAAGAATGGCTCCGCAACGATTTGCAATTGGTTGTTTGTCGATGCGAATTCCACGCGCCTGTTCCCGGATGTTATTGCCAGGTGTCGCGCGGAGTGGCTGCAGGCGGGGAATTCGTCGGGCGGGGGGGCCAGCCCTGCGGTGCCGGCGTTTGAGGGGCGGGCCGGTGTGGTGAGGGTGGGTTGGGGGTGGGTTGCTGTTGCAGCGGGTGTGGTTTTGGGGGTTTTGGTGTAGTGGTGGGGATTGGAAAAGGGGTATGGCTTAGAAATGGGGACATGTGGTTTTTTTTGGAGAGGGTGCGGATGCTGGGGCGAGGAAACGTATTTGCTGGTTTAGACGGCTGTAAAAGCTCCTGGATTCCGGCGGGGTGGAATCTCAGCGATTGGGGCATCGGGCACAGCTGAGATCTACTGGCTTGGGTTGTTGATACACTTACCCACCAAGCATGAACCCATGATGGTTGTCTTGACGTGCCCCTCTCCCTGCTTGCCTGTTGTATTTCGTCGACCGCCATGCTTGGAAAATCTATCTTCAATAGTCCCCAGTACGAAGTTGACAAGGGGAGACTTTGATTAGCAAGGCCGTGTGGTTGAATACTTCACACCAAGTAATGAACACGTTTTAATTACCATGGAGTTTCCAAGATGATCTGTTGCGGGGACTTGGAGCTACAGCCTGATCGAAAAACAAGTGCGAGAACTAATAAATTTCTTATCTGGGCGTGAGTTTGTGACCAGAAAGCGTAGTAAACTTTTGACAATTGCGAGAATCCCGAAAAATCCCCAATGTAGACTAATTGGCAGATCTTTCTTGATGTGAAGAAGGTGCTTGATATTTTCAAACCCCCCCCCCCTAGGTTTCACTTTGGCATTTCGCTAAAGATGTTGGCAAGAATACAAAAAATGTTCGTGTTCTCTAAATACTTTTTCTCGGCAAGCATAAACCAGGCAAACGCCATGATCTACAGTCTAAGCGAGTATAAAAACGGCGCAGCATACAAACTAATCGTCCACAAAGCCCACAACTTATAAGTCTTCCTATCAACGCGTATTCCCCTCAAAGCCACACATCTCCACGCCAAAGCAAACCCCAACACAACGGAACCCAAACCCAAGATTCCCAAGTCCCAGTACAAAGTGCAGGCAAACGACCAAAAAACAACCGGCACCGCAATCGTCCACCGCGCAACACTCTCCCCAAGCACAATCGGCGCGGTACGCCGGCCCTTCTCCCTATCCCCCACAACATCCTTGAGATCCTGCACCTGCATCGTCGTCAAAATGACAGCGCTCGCCATGGCAGTCCACACCAAGCCCGAAGAATTGAGCACGCCGCCAGCAGCCAGCTTGGCGGAACCGGAATTAAACAGCCAGAAGGCAAAAGCCAGGATAACGTTGCGAGACACCCAGTCCTGGTCGCCGCCGCCAAGGTCGTTGTACATCCAGGCCAGGATGCCAATCAGGGCCGACTCGGGACCTAGCTGCAGGACGTGGTGGTTGAACGCCAGGCACGCGGGCACAGCGAGCAGCATGATCTGGCGGAAGTGGTCGGGGGAAACGAGGCCGCTGGGGACGGGGCGCCAGGGCTTGTTGAGCTTGTCTTCTGCGACGGAGCCGGGGAGGCGCTGGTTTGCGAGCTCGGTGATGGCCGTGTTGAACCAGTTGTAGGCGACAACCCAGGGGAGCCGAGAGAGGATTTGTGCGGCGCTGTGGGTCCCGCTGGCGGTCATTGAGCCGGATAGGGCGGCGAAGATGCCAAAGGCGGTGTTGGGGCAGATGAATGTGGGTACGTCGTCCTTGGTCAGGAGCCACGCTACACGCGGCGCCAAAGCGAGTCGACTTCGCAGTACGAGAAGAGATGCCTTGAGTTTGCTGTGGCTGACATGGTGGTGTTCGTCAGGCGTGTTGACCCGTGTGGCAGTGGTAGTGGCAGTCATTGTCGACAAACAAAACAAGATGGACGCCGCGTGAATGGTTTTTTGAACACGGCGTGGCCACGGAGGGTTATTTATCTTTGTCGAATCTGCTTACATGGCTGATATTGTGGCTCAGCACGCCGTCCACTTCACCACTCGGGACCAGTATCTAGGATTTCGTCACTCATGGCCCCGAGGTCCCTCTTATCTCACTCATGTTGGATGTCGTATCGCTAACCTTCATGTGGAAATATTCTTATGCCCCGAAAGCTCACGTGGGCTACAAAAAGCCGCCCCTTTGACCTTAAAATTTTTCTCGAGAATCTCGGTGGTAATCCCAGAGTGAAAGACTGACCGGTATGGGTATAGCAACCCCAGCTCTCCGAGCATCAATCAAACAGGTTCCAAAAAATCGAAGGCGCACGTCTCCCAGGCAGCCATATCAGGAATCAACATTGGCAGCTGCGGTTACCCACGGCGAACATTGCGGCGAAGTGTTTCTAGATGGAGGAACTCCATGGATGGCTAACGTCAAGAGCCTCACCCGATGACTTGGCAAAGGCGGCGTATTTATCCCTGCCTTTGTCCACGCTGACGGGCCAAGGCACACGTGCGGAGGGTTCGGCAGGCTGTGGCTGGGGTGAGCAACACCAGCTGCACAGTTTCTCAACTTCGCGTGGCGACCCTACAAACGTTAGCACTGAGTTTGAAGCGAGATGGCGATGCGGAGAGAAAGAGAAGGTAAAATAAACCCCGTTCTCCAACCCTGAATTGGATTAAAAAAACACCGTGTGAAGCAATCGCTGCCCGCGGATCGAGACAGCAAAAGCAAGTCGTGCTGTGCCGCCTAGTTGTCGCAGTCGTGAACCGGTGAAAGAAAGCCATGTTACCCCGGGTCCAGCTCAGCGCTTGATTCAGCCCTCGGTGCTTACCCGATTCGGTAGCCGGACCCTTGGAGGCTGCTGCCAGAAGCGCGAGGCAAGAATTACTCATGTCAGAATTGTCCTTCTCCAGAGTGCTTCTTTCCTAAACGGCACATAACGTGCGAGTCAGTTGAGCCGCAAGCGCGGCAGAAACAGTACCTGCATTGATTGGGCCCCTCTCATTGGTAGCGTACTGTTGCTGAATGCGCGCCCAGCCGCGGTTGGGGTGTGGTCTTCGCGTCTCTGATTCGATTGGTCTCATATACACGTCATAGAGTAGAAAATGGAGGACTCTATTCGGCCGCGTGACGCTTCGGCTCTATTTGCTTACGCACGGGTACTTTCGGTAAAAGGGTGAATAGCTTCGTTGCCTGGCTGGAGAGACAATCAAAATTCTGGCGGAATTCGAGCATCTCCAGGCAGCAAAGCCACGCGATAGAAGTATGCAATGCCGGAAAATGCCAGTTCTGTTAGACCTAGAGCTTCAACCGGCGTGGTTCTTTGCCTTGCATTGGCTATTGGACACACCAGGGAGGTATGTGCAGAGGATGGATGTGATTGTCAATAGGGTCGATGGCGTTTGGAGGTTGGAAACAGCGACCAGATAGCGACACGCGAATCCGCCGAGGTAGGTCTGCAGTATCTTAGTAATCGAATCTCAGTAACTAGGCATGTGTTTTCCAAAGCGGGTTGTCTGGAGCCGGGACGCATGGTATTCAGATTGTAGTGCAGCATCTAGCGTTAGTACCAACGTCGGCAGCCACATCGATTGGCTACCATACAACCACGCACGAGAAACACAATGGAAGAGGGCTACTAAGGTATTCTCGCGGCCAGACGCCGACGAGTCCACGTCACACACAGGTACACGTCCCTGGGGTGTGGGTTGGGCCTCTTTACCCGAACCTTCCTGATGCAGCAGGTTTGCCCGTGGCCGTCGATGGCGGCTGCTCTTCGGTGCCCCCTCTAAGCTCCTTCGGTGCCCAGTTTGAGCCCTGCATGCATTGCGAGCATTGCCATGTTCAGCAGGTTTGGGCCCGGTGTGGATTGCGGGTGCCCTTTGATGTGGCTCTGCGTCTGGGTGAATCCGTGGTATATCTTTTGATCCGTGCACCCCACCTCACCTCTCCAACCTGCCGACTACCTCCAGCCAACACCCCACACCATGCCTTCCACCCCCTAGCCATCCTCCTGCCGAGCCTGCAACCCTGCCCTGAGCATACGCCCCCAACACATGCCCGCCATGCCCTTCACCTCCCACCTCAAGCGCATCCATGCCCACAATGTCAACACCCTCAGATCCCGCCCCCTCGCCGAGCTCTCCGGTTCTGCTGGCGACCTCGGAACCCTTCTGCCGCTGATGACCGCCCTCGTCCTCTCCCACTCCATTTCCCTGCCGGCTACCCTCTTGTTCACTGGCGCATCCAACATCCTCACCGGCGCCGCGTTCGGCCTCCCGCTGCCGGTGCAGCCCATGAAGGCGCTCGCCGCCAGTGCCATCACGTGGAGATTTACCATGGAGCAGAACGCTGCCGCTGGACTGCTCGTTGCCGGATGTGTGGGCGTCTTCAGCGTCACGGGCCTGCTGGGCTGGGCGAACCGCGTCACGCCCGTGCCCGTCGTAAAAGGCATCCAAATCGGCGCCGGTCTGTCGCTGTGCATCAGCGCAGGCAAAAGCATGCTGCAGCCGCTCTCCTGGACGGGGCCCTGGTGGGGCGACAATCTGCTGTGCGCACTTGCCGCCATCGTTCTTCTCCTCTACACGCTCATCGCCCCGCGCTTCCCCTACGCCCTTGTCGTCTTTGCAGCCGGCATCGCACTCTCGTTCGCATCGCCCACCACCCCATCACCACCATCACCACCCCCTCATCGCGCCCCTGTCCCAATCCTCATCCCAAACCCCAATG
This sequence comes from Ophiosphaerella herpotricha, assembly GCA_028458525.1. Lineage (NCBI taxonomy): Eukaryota > Fungi > Ascomycota > Dothideomycetes > Pleosporales > Phaeosphaeriaceae > Ophiosphaerella > Ophiosphaerella herpotricha. The sequence goes on from JALNQK010000040.1 coordinate 90,275, forward strand.
ACCCAGCGTTATCCGCCGCCATCGCGCAGCTCCCGCTTACCCTTCTCAATTCCGTCATCGCCGCTGCAGCACTCGCAGCAGACCTCTTTCCCTCCCCACCCTACCCGCCTGCGCCCTCCGTCACCCATCTTGGCGCCTCTGTCGCGCTGATGAATCTCGTTGCCTGCTGGTTCGGCGCCATGCCTACGTGTCACGGGTCCGGCGGACTGGCCGCACAGTACCGCTTTGGCGCCCGCAGCGGCGCCAGCATCATTGTGCTTGGCGGCGTCAAGGTCGCGCTGGGCGTCTTCGCATTCTGGTATTCGGGCGCTGTGGTGCGTGTGCTGGGCGGGATCCCCAAGTCTCTCCTTGGTGTGCTTGTTGTGTGTGCGGGGGTGGAGCTAGCGAAGGTTGGCGAGAGTGTGAATACCGATGCGCGGGATTTGCGCTTGGATGGGAAGCCGGTTAGGGAGCTGGGCGAGAGGGAGAGGCGGGAACGGTGGATGGTGATGCTCGTTACTGTTGCGGGGATATTGGCGTTTGGGAATGATGGGGTGGGGTTTGCGGTGGGCATGGTGTGGCATTGGGGTTTTGGGTGGGCGAGGAGGGTGGAGAGGAGGGGTGGGGTGATTTGGGGGAGAAGGCAGAGGGATGGAGAGAGGGATTCGTTGCTTGCGCATGATGGGTCTGCTGGGGAAGTCTCGGATGACGACGCGGATTCGGATGCATGAAGGTGAGTTCTGCACGATAACCAGCAGCTATCTAGATATCCGACTTCCATCAAAGCAGCTACCAGAACTCTACCAGTCCGACTTATCCAGCCACGAAAACAGCGCCTTATGATACCGTTCACTATCCTGCACCTGAGGACTATGTCCCAAATCCTCAAACTCGACCAACGCTGCCCCCGGAATCGCACTCGCCGCAGCCCTCCCCAGCACCGAATAATTCCCCAGCTTAGCCTGCACATCCGGCGGACCCCACGCCTTGCCCAGCGCCGTATTATCCTTCATCCCAACCATAACCAGCGTCCTTGCCTTGATCAGCGGAAACTCATACACAACCGGCTGCCCCAACAACGCCTCCGTCACCAACGCAAAATCATACGCCATCACCCTGCCCTCAACAGGAAGCTGGTACAGCGACACCGACATGTTGACCCACACATCGTACTCGGGCTTCCACGTATCCACATAGTACGTCGCCTGCTGATACTTGCGGATAGACGCATACGTCGTGCCCAACTCATCCGCCCACAAGTCGTCCACGGTGCGATACGGCACGCCCACGGCCTTCCAATCCTCCAAGCCCAGCGGATTGGTCAGAACCAAGTGCGTCACCCCGGCCGGGTACTGCAGCGCATACCGCGCCGCAATCATCCCGCCCATCGAGTGCCCCAGCAACTTCACTTTGTCCACGCCCAGCGCGCCCAGCAGCGAATGCGTGTTGTGCGCCTGCTGCTGCAGCGAGAACTGGTACGCCGCCGGCTTGCTGGATTTGCAGAAGCCGATTTGGTCTGGGATGATGACGCGGTAGCCGTGCGCGCTGAGCCGCGCGGCTGAATCCGCCCAGGTTGCGCCGCAGAAGTTTTTGCCATGTAGGAGCACAATTGTGGGTGTTTTGGGCGTCGTCGTCGTCGTCGTGTTGGTGGGTGCGACGTCCATGTAGGCCAGGGAGAGGTTAAGTTGTTGGGAGGTGAGGGTGTGATAGTGCACTGGGTAGGGGTATGTGTAGTTCCATGTGCTTGGGGGGATGACGGTTGCGCATTGTGTGAGGGGGAGGAGCCCGAGGGCGAGGGTGGAGAGGTGCATTTTTCGCGGTGCATGCATGGTGTTATTGGGGTTGGGGTAAACTATATGTATGCATGCTTGCCTGGTGCCTGCCAATCTGGGTTGGTGAGAGGGATTCCATGCTGCGTGCCGTTTGCTGCATGGTAACACGGGTGTGCAGGTATTATTATCCTCCAATGGGGGGCAGGACGACCGATTCTGTTGGCTACACTCTATGAACGTCTTATTATTATGCTGGTAAAAAAATTGTACCCACGTTATCCTCAATCCGGTCCCTCCAAACACATTCTCCAGCAAAAGGCCAGCAAGCGATGGATTGACGTTTAGATAGGAACATGCCGGACGAAGCTAGCCCGGAACAGACTAGCCCGTTGCCCACACCCCAACTCCCCTCGGCTTGATGATTCCTCATCCCCGGATCCACACCCCCCCTCCCCCCCCTCGACTTTGCATGGTCTTTGCGTACTCTCGATCTTCGACCCTCGTGTCCGCGGCGAAAAGTCGATGATGAAGTGATTCCACGATGCCCGCGCGGGGGCTGCAGACCACGCCTAAACGGCTAAATGCCGAGTGTGTTTTTGAGCAAGAAAGGGAAAGCTAGGGGGACGACGGCGTGGTTCTGCATAGTGAGTTTACAAAGTGTGGGATGAGTCGGTATTCTACCAGGGAAGCAATGAGGCTCGCGAAGCGGTACTTGGACATGATTCGCTGTTCTTGTTTACCTTTTCTTGCCGACCATGACGAATGCCAGCCGACATTGACAATACTAGCGCCACGGCCCATGGACTATTCTTCCCGTGCCCCTGCCTAGACAGCGATCTACTGTTGATACCCGGGATTCCTTCATTCCAAAAGGCTTGTTTTCAATTCGCGCAGATGAGCCAACACCCCATGCGGCTAGAAAAAACCGCTGCTCAATATCGGGAATATCGCCATCCGGGTTGCCGGTGAAATATAAAAGGTCTGACAAGGACAATGATGTGTTCTCGCCAACCACGAGCGCTCCCAATTGCGTTTCCGGTATGACGGTTCTTGCTAGGTTTGTTGTGGTGGCGACGGGCCTTGCTGCGTTGTCGACGGCGTCGCCAATCGAGGCGAGGGATGTGGCGCAGGTATCTAATGCGGAGACGTCTTTGACGCTGGTTTACCAGAATAATTTGAATGCGTCGGACGACAAGAATCATGTTGGCGCGCTTATTCTCGACCCCTTGCCCCAGGCCAATGCGGCTGCTGCGTGCGTGGCGTTGAACGAGAAGCTGCTTTCGAAAGCGACACTGCAGAAGTATGAGGAGGACTTTAACAATGCCTTATTGTATCAGGACTACGCTAAGTATTCTGATGCGGAGAGGGGATACTACATTGAGAATGGTGTCGTCTCTGTCGGCGACCGTGTCACTTATTCGTCGCAAGGCGGCCGCAAAGATCTACCAGTCTTGTGCACACAGTCTGCCAACAGCGCGTCGACGAACACCGCGCCGCTCAATGGGAGCCAGATCACCGTGTCCGCGGCAGATAATACCTTCGTCGGATACCGCAATCTCAAGTCTTTTCGCTTCCTGGGCATCCCATACGCCGACACGCCTCAACGCTTCAAGTACTCCACCGCATACTCGAAGAAGGGACAGGTGCTTCAAGCAACGGCCTACGGCTCTCAGTGCGCGCAAGGAAACTCTGGAAGCGAGGATTGTCTCTTTTTGAATATCCAGACACCGTATATTCCCAAGGCTGGCTCGAAGAAACAGCTTCGCCCGGTGCTTTTCTGGATTCATGGAGGCGGTTTTACGGGAGGAAATAGCCAAGATCCAGGCTCAGATGGCGGCAATCTTGCGAGTAAGGAAGACATAGTCGTTGTCACCATCAACTACCGTCTCTCTACTCTTGGCTTCCTGGCTGTTCCTGGAACGGATATCAAGGGCAATTTTGGCATCGCTGATCAAGTTGTTGCTCTGGACTGGGTTGTGGCCAACATTGCGGCTTTTGGAGGCGATCCAAAGAAGATCACGATTGCCGGCGGATCTGCAGGCGCTGGCTCGGTTCGCGCACATCTCGGCTCGCCGCAGTCGATTGGGAAGTTCCAGGGAGCGCTGGCCATGTCGAATCTAGGCGGTGGTGTAGCACTGGGCCTAAGCGGCGACTACGGCACGACGTACTCGACCTACAAAACCATCGAGCAATCCTATCAGACTGCGGGCCCACAGATCTTCGTCGCTGCAGGCTGCAACGGCACCAACATGGCATCCCAGATCGAATGTCTCAAGCAAGTCCCCGCCCTGACACTCGTCAACTTCCCCACCGTCGCCCGCTACGTTGTGCAGGACGGCAAATTCGTCAACACGCCCAACCTCATCCTGTCTACGCGCAATGCTAGTACTGCACACGTCCCCACCATCTTCGGCGTCACCCGCGACGATGGCTCCTCCTTCACCACGTACCCAAAATCCCCAGTCTCCTCCCACCTCCAGGGTCTCCAGGCCGCCCTCGGCATCAACGCCACCTGGGCCCAGCGCATCGTCGACTCGAACCTGTTTCCATTTACCTCGACGGGTAATCTCACCCTTGATTCTTTCACCGTCGCCGCGCGCGTCACGACGGACAAAATGTTCCGCTGCATCGACCAAGCCACGCTCCACGCCGCCGCGCGCACAAATGCGCTCGGCAAATCGTACTTCTACCAGCTCGACCGCACAATCGGCGGGTACGACCCCAACAACATCGGCGGCCCAGCTAACAATGACCCCAACAACCCGTACTTCCGCTTCCACGGCGGCGACTCCCCGTGGCTGTTTGGCACTTTGGGCAAAGCGCGCGAGGACAAGAATCTGTGGAGCGTGCAGCTGGCGACCAGCTATTTCGGTGCGTTTGTCAGGAACGGAGATCCGAATCCTGATAGGGGGTATTTGGAGGCGAGGGGGTATGGGCGCGTGCAGGAGGGTGTGAGGGGAAATGGGGCGTGGAGGGAGGTGGATGGGAGGAATGGCGGGGAGGAGGTTAGGGTTTTGGATTGGCCGAGTAAGAGTGCGGGATGGGTTGATGTAAAGCAGTGTGAGTGGTTGGGGTATGGGTTGGGGTATTATCTCGAGGGGGGGATTTAGGTGTTTAGGGGGGATATGCGTTGGTGTTGCACGGATACCATTATCGTAGTGGGGGCGGGGCAGCTCTGCCAACGTCACTCAAGCTTCCAACAGCTCGTTGTCTCGGCCTACTGTCGTCCGAGCTCCAGCAAATTGTAAACAGGGTAAATATTGGATTCTACAATGCGTAGAAACACCTGGCTCATAGATCCTTCTTGTCAGCATTGAACATTGGGAATACGCTCACCATGTCGGACGACCTACCAGACCGCGCCTCGCTGGTAAACAGACAGCTCCCCGAAATGGTCCTGTCGACAGCAGACAACCCATTGACGGCGCCCCGCCCACCGCCAGATAACCTTACCCCGGCCCAGAGAGCAGCGTACAGATTCCAAGTCAAAGGGAATGCAATCAGTACGTGCACAACACCATACGGCTTCTCCCCACAACTTCTCCCACCCACCATCTGACTTTCTTCAGTCACTGGCGGCACAGGCACCCTCGCCCTCGCCACCGCCGCCGCCCTCCTCGAACACGGCGCCTCAGGCCTCGCCCTCTGGGACCTCAACCCGGAGCAAGCCCACTCGTCCGTGCAGCATCTGCACACGCAATTCCCCCACGCGCGCATCACCACCTGTGCCGTCGACGTGCGGTCCGAGCCGCAAATCGCCCGCGCCCTCGCCGCCACCCTGGCCGTCCTCGGCCCCGTGTCCACCCTGGCCTGCTTCGCCGGCGTCGTGGCCTGCACGCCGGCGCTCGCCATGTCCGCCGACGAGTGGCGCCGCACCCACGACGTCAACCTCACCGGCGCCTTTCTGTGCGCGCAGGCCGTCGCGCGCCACATGCGGGACGTCCGCGCCGGCGGCGCCGTGGTATTCGTGTCGTCCATTTCCGCCCACGCCACGAATTTCCCGCAGCCCCAGGCCGCGTACAATTCGTCCAAGACGGCGCTGTTGTCGCTGGCCAAGAGCCTGGCTGCCGAGTGGAGTGCGCTGGGGATACGCGTGAATTGCGTGTGTCCTGGGTACATGGATACGGTGCTGAATGAGGGGGAGGGGTTGGCGCGGGCGCGCGAGGTGTGGTGTGGGCGGAATCCGATGGGGCGCTTGGGCGTGGCGTGGGAGCTTACGGGTGTGGTGGTGATGCTGGTTAGTGAGGCTGGGAGGTATGTGAATGGGACGGATGTGGTTGTTGATGGGGGGGCTACGGTGTTTTAGGATGGTGCTAATTGCAGGAAAATGAGCCAGATAATAGCCAGCCAGCTATATATTTATATAATAGAGTACAAGCGGTTTTAATCTTTTTTTTTCTCCAATTTGGTATTTGAAGGTATTGACTAGTCTAATCTTAAGCTCTTGTTGTAACTTATGATATTGAGATCAATTGCTTACTAGTCTAGTGCGCCACAATTCTAGACACACTTGCATTACGAGTAGCCTGGTATTTCAGTGTTCCTTCGTTACTTTACTCACTTTACCAAAAGATAATAATGACGCAAAAGGGTATATAAGGGAGAGATGATTGGAAGTAGATTGCAGAAGTAGGAAACGGATCTTCCTTGAGAAGAGCTTACTGTTATCTAAGGAGGGTAATTACGTAAGGTATATACCCCAATTGGTAACTTATGTATAGAATCGTACTCGCCAATGGATTCTTGTCTTTTTATTGTTCGAACTTCCTGATCAACTCGGCGGCAGCTCGCCCCGCCCTTCTTCCAAATACAGCCCCGCTTGTTAGCCCACTCCCCCCAGGGTAGTTTCCGAAGAACAAGCCTCCAACCATCTCACCTGCACAAAAAACACCCTGCATCTCTGCTCCTGTGGTTTCACTAATCACACCAGAACTCTCAGGTTTGACTGCTAGCCCACCAAAGGTAAACGTAACTCCACATGTTACTTTAACTGCTAGGAAAGGCGATTCATCAATCGGTAACGCCCAATTGGTCTTTGGTGGATCTAGCTTCTTCCATTTGGATTGGGTTGAAAGCCCGTCCTTAACCGCAGGGTCATAGCTAGCGCCCGGCTGTTCCTTTTTGAACGCATATACCGATTCGTTATACGCGGCAATAGTCTCCACGAACCTCTCCTTTGATTCAAGCCCTCTTTTCGAGCACTTCTCTGCTAATTCTTCAATGGTTTGTCCAGTAATTTTCTCGACGACCTCATCTCTGTACTCCTCCTCCCTTAGCATGGCTGCAGTCTTCACATCCCATATTTGAAATGCAATACCATTGGGTTGTTGTAATATCGCTCTTCCAAACTTGGCGTACGTGTAGTTCCGAAAATCGACGCCCTCGTCTACAAACCGATTCCCGTTAGCATTCACCATAATGCCCAGAGGGTACCCGCTCTTCGTATACTCGTTGCTAATGAGCCGGTTACCAGAGTTCGGAGGCGAGTTGGCGTCCCATGCCACAGAGTGGCAACCAGACCAGTTTCCTGCGGACCTCGCACCAAGGTCTCGAATACAAGACTCGAGCACCTCACCCGTATTGTACGGTGTCCCTCTGACATGCGCTAGGTCCCAATTCGGGCCTAAATATTGCGCCCGCATACGTGGGTTTGCTTCAAATCCTCCCGCTGCTAGGATTACCGCTTTGCACGTTATCATCTCTTCTTTTCCACCTCTTTCCACCTTGGCGCCAATCACATCACCAGTTGACGATTCCCGCACAACAGCTTTCAGAGCTGTATTGAACTGGATACGGATGCCGCGAGAATGCGCAGCAGCCATATGATCCTCAATAAGACCCTTACCGCCATCTTGCGTCTTGAGACACAGACCACCCCAGAATCTGTACCGGCCGTTGACTTTGTACGCCTGTCTGTTGAAGGAGAGCTGAAAGCGTATGCCGAGTGAATGCAACCACCGCACCGTCTCGTTGCTCTCACCGACTAGCACTTTTCCCAGCTCTGCATCGCTCCGGCCCTCGGTCACACGCATCAAGTCGCCCATGAACTCCTTCTCGGAGTATGGACTCAGGTCGATCTGACTGGCTGTTTCGCCATCCACGTTATTGACTAGGGGAAGCAAGTCTTGTAATCCGGCGTGTGCGGTGCGAAATGCGCCGGCTGTGAAGTACGAATTGCCACCGGCCCATTCTTGAGGGCATTTGTCAATCACGAGGATTCTGGGACCTGGAATTCCGGATTCGGCTGCGGATAGCGCGGCGGAGAAGCCCGCATTACCGGTGCCGACAACTAAGATGGTGGTTTCTGGGGATGAGGAGGTCATAGTGTAGGATGATTGTGGGTGGGGCGAGTCACCGGTCTTAATCAAGGAAGTATCCGGCTACCTTGCCCCGAAGAAGCGATGCAGAAGGTTTTGTATGAAATAGACTTGGGATAACTAAGTGACAAGATTATCGCACTACCGGATGCGCAGCCCCACCTATGGAAAAGGTACCCGTGGGCCCTCAACCTAATCACCCGTGCAATAATTCTCCACACACCAAAAACTACCCTCACTAGAAAGTTTATAATAACCTAACCTTGAACTAGCAAATAGCTTAGACGAGAACAATAGGCTTTAGGCTATTAACAGGTAGATCACCCGGGAAAGGCGTCAATCCATGGAGGTAGCAGTCCCCGACTACCGAAAAACAACATACTCCATATTCAGACTCCCGCAACACAATTGGTACATAACTTCCCTTAACATAACAGATTCGATCTTCAGGTAGCGTAGACGGTGGCACCCAGCCCATGTACCCGCCCGCCGTGATACAGAACTTTCGTCCAAAGTTATACTTCTTGAAGACCGGATCGAAGCAAGTTGCGACCTCCGCTTGCCTCTTTGCTTTTGCCATCATCTGCTGAATTCTTACGTACTTGGACAGGGTCCGCCAGTTCCACGTCGCCCATTTCATCACCCACCTGACCCCCCATCCCCAGTTTGTATTGTTGCTAGGCTCGGCATGGCCATCCGCGGGTGCTTCTCGCTGCATTTCTCTCACATATTCGTAGAACTCTATGAAGTCCCCACGCATCGATTGCCACACAGCGAAGATTTCTTCAAGCTCCTCGGGAGCTTCTGCTCCTGTGTGATCCATGTTGAATGCTAGCGTGCGCCAGTAAGCATCGTATATGTTTTGCCCCGTGGGATAGCTCCCCAGGGCAGTTACCAGTGCCCAGCACTTGTCGTCCCACGCCTCCATGGCAGACAACGAATCGTACAGCTTTTCCAAGTCCTGCAGGGTGGGCGATGGTACCATCCATGGAGTCTCCTCAACAACAATCTTAACTCTATCAAGGACTCTACAGTGGACTGCTAGTTTCTGTGGATTCTAATTAGGGTTGGAAATACGATATTCGAAGAATCGCGTCTGCTCACATTGGTTGGGGAAACTCGCCAATTTTTGGATAGATTCGGAATCAACCCACCGTTTTGGAAACCCTCGCAAAGCGCCAATTGCACAGGTCCGCCGCTTGTCCAATCCGGCACCCATGAAGGCATCTCGTTGGCGTGATGACCGCTATCTACGTAGCACAGCAGATTTGGTCCCCAAGATTCTTGGTTTCCCATGCTTATAATAGCAATCTGAGTTTGGAGCTCGGCAATGCCTTTCCTATAGTCGATAATATCGGTGTTGACATTTGATGAGAGTCCAACGAGGGCAAAGATCTTGTCATGAGGTTGTGTTGCCTTGAACGCCCTTGTCTTCACCAAAAGCTGGAGGATTGTTACACGCTCGCCAATATCAAGCATAGACTTTAAATACCACAGCTCTCGGATCGGGGGACGTACAGCGATCTCCGACACCCCGTCGTATAGTATATTGGCTTCCCCCGCATCCACGAGGAAACGAACTTTGTCCGATAGGATTCCAAAATCGAGTAAAATAGCTCGGTCAACAACTTCGGACCCACACTGAAAGATGCATGCCTTCCCGACGATAAGTTCCTGGATAATCCAGACTCGAAAGAAATACGGCCTACACAATATCGTGAATAAAGCCGCCCAATCCGGGTGGTCGATTTCTGGGAGGCCGAGTTTGTCATTCTGCGTAAAGTTTACGGTGAGCTCGTCATCGAGAGATGGTGGTCCAAACCGCTGGTGTATATCCCGCAAAAGCGTGAATCCCGCCGCATCTGTTTCGATCGCTTTGCCGAGCCACGCGATGACGAGATCAGCCCGCTGGTATATCTCCCGCATTATCCCAACTTGGACTGATTTCTCGTCTATGTTGGCTTGGTTGATGCACACTGCATCAACCCAAAGGGCAGTGATCCGCCCATCCTCACGGAACTGCCATAGCGCTGCGTGCAGACTTTCAGTGATGACGAGGCGTTGGCCTTCACAAGAAATACTCCTCGTATTGGTCGGGTCGCCCCAAGTGTAGGAGAGGGCATTGTAAACGAATTCTTCGTCCAGAGATTTCTCTACAAGGCTGCAGCGTATCGGGGCATCGCCCATGCCACGCTCAAGTTGCAGAAGGCGGATCGTATGCCTTGTAAGTACAGAATGGTAAAGATATGTATCTGGCAGCGAATTCTGGAGGTCTTCGCTCTGGGTCAAATGTTGCGGGCAAGGCGTCGCTACCCAGAGCGACTTATCTCGGGCACATTCAGGACAAGGCTGCGCTAGTAAGCTGGTAGCCATGTTTTCAAAGTCGACGCAAAGCTGGGGAAAAGGAAAAAATGGGTGATAAACGATGAAGTGTGATAGGCAGGTAAAGACCGTTGTAGCTGCCTTGCCTGGAAGAGGACGGGAGTTCTCCTTTACGTTGCCTTGCCTGATGAAAAGCATGGACCGGGGCTGAATGGCTATATCGGTCGACTAACTCAAATTGAATGGAAGCCGTAAACCTGACTGTATAATCTGTCCGTGCATATGGGTACCCCTGAGCAAAGGCTGATTCGGTGTGTATAAAAGGCTCATGGGTGACAAATACGAATATGAGAATACAAACCATCACAAAATCAGTCTCAACATGAACAAAGCAACGATATTTCCAACATAAAGTTGGTGTTAGCTGGTCTCCAGGCCATGGAGCCTGCTGGTTTTGATTCGTTGTATCACGAGAACTTGGCGAAGTGGCGTTATCCCGTGTCTTGGTAGTGATGTGCACAGGCCGAAGCAGACGCCTCCGTGTGCCACGTCGTGTGCGATGGAAGCTGACGGCATCCTACTAACGGTGTTGGATATCAGGGTACCTTAAACCACTATTTAGTCGTTAAAGAAGGTTGATTTGACTTTCTACCATGAGCAGAGCGACCGGATGAGGAGAGTTGTAGGCGTGTGACGTGCGGGAGGGCAGCTGATGTAGTTCGGGGTTGAGGTAGGGGCACCCACGGACCTTTGCTCAGACTAGCTCGCGGGATAGCGTAAATATCAATAACGGTAAGTACGTTAGAACAATTAGGTTTTTTATATTCCTGCCACAAGCAGGGAGGGCTATCGACTCGCTCTAGCCACACCATATTAGTTGGAAAATGAAAGTCTATAATAATAGAATATTTTATACACTAATGGTTGGGCCGATTCCGATTTATAATAAGATTTAAAAGCCATAACTTTTATATAATAGCCTTAGAAGATAATAACTCTAGTCCTCAGGGAAATATATCGAGTACTACGGAGCTATATGAGTAGTAGACTATAGTATTCTTTATATATTACCCTCCCTCCTAGACTAGCTACATGTCCTCTTACTAGCTTAGACACGGGCAAAGCCCAAGCCTGTAACAGTTTATCTTGAAGACGCCGCACTTTGTCGATTTATTCCTTACCTCTGCACTTTCTTCAGGAATATTCGTTGGTATTTCTCACCACCCGAATGGTTCGAATCTTCATTGGGCAAGTACCCACGAGTGTCGGAAGTTACATAGTTGATTTAGGGTTCTCTCAAGGCTATTATCACATTCAGTGAAAATCGAAACCACGCACGGTGCGATCTCATGGCGATCGCAGAACTGATACGTCAAACTGCCATCTTGACCCATGAGTGGGTCAACCTAGGGCAGTGCGTAAAGATAATTGAATTTCGGTTAATAGCCGTGATGTACATAGCAATAGGCTTAACGTATGTTGGTGTAGGGCATGGTTTTCGGCGCGGCATTCTTTATGGATCCATATTGAGATTTTGGCTATGGCTGAAGAAAATGATGGATAATATTATGCACAATGCCAGAATTCAGGAGACTGCAGTTTATAGGATCTAGCTCACGCAGAAATAACATGCCATTGCGGGTATGAAGCGTTCGCTTTCTCTTCAGCACCTTGCCTAAGGATGTGAGCACGAAGCTTGCCTGTGCTGTCTCTCTCAAGCTGAGGCCAGAAGCTAAATCATTTCAGTTGTGCTAATTTTTTGGTAATAGAGCACGGTGGACAAACCCATAAATTCTGAGGCTTAGTCTCTTTCTCTCAAGTGTTGAATAGAAAGATTGAACAAACAGTCAGATAATCGTAGCTCAGGATGTTCTCAAGTCAATACAGACTCTATCTATCTGGACAGGTGGTCTGGGGGTTTGTTTTTTAGCCTACTTGGGTCAGATATCCCCCTTTTCCCCGTTTGTATATAGTGGAACATTCTACAATACCCATACCGTGTCTACAGGGCTCTTCTATTCCTCTACCCGCCACCTAAGAAAACCAAGGACCCACTCGAACCACAGCTAGCATATATGCATGCCAACAACATGGAAAAAGAAAGTCTTGGCGAGGAAGAGTGCGATAATTTTCCGCTTACGGGTCATAGTCCATCACTAGACCGGAGTCCTTCGTAGAAAATATGGAAGTAGGCACTAGCTTTAGCTGCCGCCTACACGAACCTTGAAGCTTCTATATTTTGAAGGACAGTTAGCATCGTCGTCAATATGTTACTCCTCCAGAACAAAGTTTTCGAGGGTCCTAGCGAGGAGCTGGTTTTTAATGAAGGTCAGCGGGCGATAGAACTGTGCGCCCTTTCCAATAGCCCCCACTTGGATGGTGTTTCATGAATGAACGTAAAGTTTGAAGTTTTGTTATGCAACTACGCTGGCGCTGGTGTTGTACAAGTTTTCTCCAGCAATATGACGGTACCGGGCAACGAGGAGAGAGAAAGAGACCCAAACCTTCCTCAAGACCCAAATCGCGCCTCCATACGGCTTTGGTAATAATTTTGGGCTAAAAAATAGCTGGGAGTGCATTAGGAGTGATACCTGGCATTATGGTACCTCGTCTACCGACGCTAGAAGCACCAAGGAAACGCGACTTGGCCTTAACCTCTGTGCCCTTTAATCTTTTTACGATCGATTTCTGGGGAGCCTGGGCGGGCTTCGTCGCGGTGGCGTAAGATGAGAGGATAAATATTAAAATTTATGGGGCTTCCGTAGAGGACATCATTTGTTGGGTATCTCTCAAAGGGTATCTTGACGATCAAGGGTTGGTTTGAGCAAATTGCCGGCGCGCATACTAAGTCATCTAAACGTTGTTCTAGGATCATTTGGCAATCACCCACTTAGACAATCACTAATCAACATCGAACCCGGGTTGGAGAGATATCAGTGGCAATTCGAAATATACCCCAAGATGCCTTAGTCGACGTAACTATACAGCGATGCACAAGCGACGTGAACCTACACTAGTTGAAAAGATATTGTCGAAGCGCTGGCATCGATATCCTGTTGCTGCTATCTAACCACTAGCTACCACATTCAATTGCGGTTGCGTTTCTGTCAAGTATCACGGCGGTTGAAATATGAAGGAGTTTAAGGGTGCATACCTTGTAAGCCAAAGACACCCGTAGTCACGTGTTTACTACCAACTAATCGGTTTATTCTTACATGTGTATTAGCCTCATTTTATACACACGTACACATGGAGGATAGGTCCATTGCTTGTTACCACGACCCTGCTTACAGCCTCCCTACCCCTTCCCCCAGAAGTAACCGCCCAAGTGACAGCTCGAGCGCGGTTCACCCTGCTATTTTCACTCTTACCACATCCACCGCTTCACCGCTCGCGTCACCACCTCGGTGCGGAAATCATTAAATGCGTTCCTGTTTAGCCCTACATAAGCACGTCTAAGCACCGCAGATTTTATGAAGAATCGAATTTCTGTCTACATAATTCCCCTAGAACAGGCAGCACCACAGCCCTGAGCATTACTGAAGGCATGCATAGAACACCCTAATTCCTTGTGAATAAAATTTTACTTCCAGTTTACCTGTCCAGTGCCGATTCTTCTGTCATTTTCACCCTTGAAAGGAATCGAAATGACCGGTTTAAGGTCGCTTAGGTCGTCATAAGACTAGTGGAGATGAATGCCTTTGATTTCGGCCTTTTTAACATTGTGTTCTAGACAACTTTTATGAGCTAATTTCCTCTGAGCCCCAGAATGCTCAGAATCACACACCTCGTTCTCTTGTTTTTCGCAGAAATTTTTGACAACCTGACAGAGTGTAGGGTTTGCGAATTGGTCTAGACTAACTGAGCCGACATATCGAATGAGTCTTTGGGAAGTTGAGTTCATATTAAAGCCTTGTATTGGGAGGTTGGACGATGTATTCCGTGATAATGTACCGAAGATTCAGTCATATGAAAATGCAAGTGATTCATGATCAATGGGAAGCACTCTGTCATTTTATGTCTCGAAATTGTGTGAATTGCTGATATCTGCAGAGCGGCTTAGTTCTTTTATTTTTACTCGAACCGATAACATTGCAATTTCCATCCACATGCTATACTGCCCTGCACCACTGGTAATTCTGCCCAAGGCACTGCTATACCCCCTGATTTATTATTTTCCACTTTTTGCACTGATATCTCTTCTGCAGCTAGTGCTGTCGCCCTGCGAAGTTGTCGTTCCCGTCCGTTCACCCTCATTATTTGTTGGTTTGGCACCAGGATCCTGCTAATAGGATTTAAACATTTCAACCTAGTAGTTGTTGACCAAAGTATTGGTTCTCGAGTCTTTGCGGAACGCTAGCGGCTGGAAATTGATTGGCTTAGGAGTTTATAGGGCTAATGAGGCTTGCCCTAGGCGCTGGGGTTAATTTTACCTGGAGGACTTAGCTGCAAAATAAGTGCCGATAGTGAATAAGTTAGCCACACGCTCTATCCTTTTCGCTAGTCGTTAGCGTCTCTGACATGTTTAGACCCGCTAGTCGAGCTCATACCCGAGAAATATCACGGTTTGTGAGACAACCGATGAGCCTCTCTACTGCTAAAATGGGCCCTGGCAACCCTTCGAAGAGCGACTCCCTTGGTCCAATCCTGATCAATTCTACCCGGTTCGCATCGGAGAGATTTTCAACTCCAGCTACAAAGCACTAGGGAAGCTCGGATACGGTGCATATTCTACAGTCTGGCTTTGCCGAAACATTAGGTATATGTTCCGTGACACTTCTATTGTCGTACTAGCTAATACAAGGAAAGAGATCCCGGATTTTTCGCGATAAAGGTCTGCACTCGAGAACTACAGTTCTACGAGCACATCAGTTCACTCAGTTCTCAGCACCATGATCAATTCTTCATTCGCGATCTATTGGGAACATTCGAAATCTCCGGCCCTACTGGTCAGCGTCTGTGCCTAGTTCATCCCCCTATGCACATGACTATCCGAGAGCTCCAGTACATAAACCAATCACATCAACTGAATGAACAGCTCTTGGAGTGGACACTGTTCAACTTACTAAACGCTCTCTCATTCCTACATGATGAAGCCAAAGTTATACATTCAGGTAAGCCCTTGCAATTTCGTGTTTTCCTAGCTGATAAATTGAATCAGACATTAATTCGTCAAATATTATGTTAACCGTGGATGAAGAATCTGTACTCGATGATTTTGAAAGCGCCGAAATAGAGGAACCATCACCGAAAAAAGTCATCGACGATATCCGCATCATCTACGGCTCCCGGAAACTCGGTCTACCTAGGGATTCCCCGTGGGTTCAACCAGTTCTTTGTGACTTCGGAGAAACTCGAATAGCAGAATCTCACAGACGTCTAATCCAACCTGAACTATACCGTGCCCCAGAGGTATTGTTTAGTGTAGAATAGAGTTCGAGTGTTGATATTTAGAACGTCGCCGCCTTAGTGAGCATATCCGCCTCTGTATTCTCCTGCTTATCGCTGAAGTAAAATAATAGATCTGGGGTCTGTCCGGGAATTGACATTTGTTCAACGCGGTCGATGAGAATCTGCAGCCATCGGCAACCCACCACATCGGCGAAATAGTTGCATATCTCGGTTTGCCTCCTCTCGAGTACATAAAAAGAAGCGAGACCACGAAGAAAGTTTTTACTGAGCAAGTTTAGCAATAAGACTCAAACCTCATCACTCAACCTAAGATTCTTTAGGATGCTGGATGGGTGCTGGAGGTACGGTTGTACCGCGGCTTTCCCTTGAAGAATCGGTATCCGCCCTCGATAGTAAAGCCAAAGGGCAGCTTCTCAATTTCATAAGATAAATGCTCAAATGGTTACTGGAGAAGAGAAAGCAAGCCTCTGAACTCCTCAAAGACCCATGGATGGCTGGAGCAATACCATAGAAGGAATTTTGTTCATCTCCTCCTCTATTTGGAGGAAATGCTGCTCGACGGATGAGTGCGATCATACATGTTGACGCCATCAGGTGTATCAGGGAGGCACCCGACGACTACCACTTCGTAGGAGTTGTCCTGAAGTTTGATGACGTTTGGGATACTTGAATACCTGTAATCCTCTCGTAGGCTTTCAGGAAGGTCTCCATCGAATTGAACCTGGTATAAGGCCATAGTCCTCCCCGTTACCGCTCCTAGCTCTTGGTCTGGAACTTAATTAATTGTTAGTGCTCACAACCACCTGACACGACAGCCCGTCAACCGCAACCCTGCCGCCCGCACGTACAAAAGTAGTCCTGAAGCCTTCCTAAACGCGTGAGTATGACTCATACCAATCATTCATGCTATTTAAGAGGCATAATTTGAAATGCACAATTAAGGCGCAATTAAACTAGTCCAGGTTTTCGCCCTTCGTCATGAAGCGCAATGTAATAAGCGGCCTAGGTGCCAAAGGCGCTCGTGCTCCGCTTATTAGACATGTGGATACGAATCTCCCTTTTTAGACGTTAGCTGCGAAGTATCGATGTAAAGGGCTGGCACGAACAGGTGAAGGATCCTGCACGTGATACGTACAAAACCCCAGCGTCCCCTAGCGCTATCCTAGCGTTACCCCAGCGAGTATAAATAGAGGATTTTGCGCCACAAAATAGGTAGCTGAGTTGTATCCTAAAAAATATATTACCCAAATCGAATATACCGGTCAGCGTGCTCTCGAACCTACCTGTGACTAAATACAGGTTGCTGGCCTCAATGCAGCATTTCTCAGTCGCTGGTGTGGGTTGTATTACCATAACTATTCCTATCCAATTAAATGCCGACCTCGGTTGTTGCGATATAACCGAGAACGAGAATACATAGCTAAGAACTTATCAATGCGGCGCGGTTTACATGTATGTGGCACAGTACGCGTGTTTTAATTTCACTAGAACACACCACTTGCAGCACTGCGTCCTTTCGAGATCTACCCTATTCGTGTAGAATCGCTTGCTACCTGCAGTATCCTCATGTCCTCACTTGCGGGTCGGGAATTTTTGTTTTCGAAATGGACCTCAACACGGCACTCAGCGTGTACAGAGGAATTGCAAGTTTCAAGCACGATCGCTGACACAGATTGAGCGGATGGTAGTAGAATCGAGTGTATAGACGTTATGGGGTTAGAGTAGAGTTATAATTGGCAAAATTGCGGTGTATGTGGGAGGAGGGGCTAGAATGGTGAGTTATGCAAGCTCCGATATTGTGATTTCGATAAGTAAGTCATGAGGTGCAGTAAAATTCTTCGAAGTACTTCGAAATCTGTCTGCCAATAGACTCAGGCCATTCGCATCTTTCGTTCCGCCACCATGTCCTTCGAGTCTTTCCAAATATACGCAACTCGCATCGCATTCGTCGGTGCTGCATTTATCCCAATCGCGCCGTGGGTGCTCGGAGGATATATCATCTTTAAGCTAGTGGACGCATGGGCGGTTGAACGGAGGGAATATGATAAGGTGAACGCTCTCGTTTGGTGGACGCCTAGCCGATAAAACCTCGCGGAGCTTCCGGGTGTAGGAGGAATGTCCTACCTGTTGATCGCGAACAAGACGCGCGTCGAACCCAAAGGACAACAAGGCACTTTACCCAGCATGGCGATCGTTCGCACGGACTGGACAGGTAAAACTTGGCGGCTCACCTCGGTTTCGTCAGACGACAATGGGCTTCGTTGGCTTTGAAATGTTAAGATGCGACCATGTGAATGCAATAGTAGCTACGCTGTCCAACCGGGTCACCAGCTAGGATTGTGGGGATTGGATCTAAGGATAGTCTAAATCATAGCTCGTTATAGGGCTTCGTTTACCTCTTTCGACCTATATTTGAGCTTTTTATCCGCCAAATCTTGTGATCGCAGCTTTTCCGTCGCCGTACAATATCATCTGACAACATTCGCTCAAGGCAGATGGTCTGTTTTTCAAACTAGTGGACGAGAAGGTTCGTACAGTCCCACCGCGGTCAGAACTTCCTAAATCTCTCCCTGTAATGCTCTGCACCTTACTCTTCCCGAACCATTGCGTGTTTTGCTTCTTAGTGGCAAGGCCACCAAGAAACAAAACACCTTAACATGTCTCCTTCATACAGCCATTGAGCCGGAAGACTAAGAACTGGGCATGTGCCGTGCCGCTTGGCTGCCCCTACTACCCTACAGGGTGTATGAAATAGCCTATAGCTCTTGTACTCGTGCTCGAGAAGCCCTCTACCCCACACAAGACGTGCACAACCGTAGATTCCAAGTCGATACAGTTGACTGGGCCCTTCAGGTATGGGAGAGCTCCCACCGACTTCAAGCTTAATACACTTGTGCCTCTTCTTTTTTTGCTCGCCGTTGGTCTTGCACACCATGATTTTGCAAAGTAAGCCGTGACGCTCCAGTGATACCCCGCTGCTGCTCGCGCTCATGCATTGTTACGGCACATGTGGGCCCACTAGATCTCTGATCGGATGACTTTCTTTGCTGAAATACTACGCCCGCAAGCTACCCCCAAGACTTACTTTGGTGGTCTTTCATCGTCGCTCAACATTTCTAATCCCACGACACAATCGGCAATCTCAGTATCTTACCATCTCTCAGCTCTTATGGAGGTAACCATATCTCTTCCTCCTTGTTAATACTGACATCTATAGTAGCTTTCAATATGAAGCTCAACATTAGCCTGGTCACGAAGCTCTGTCTTTGCCTTCAAGCTATTGGTACGGTCTCTGCTGCTGCCACTGAAGGACAGCTGTAAGTGTTCCACCCCTACTGCTGCTTCTTCACCCAACCATTACTGATACCAACTGTAAGGATCGCAACGACCCTATCTACTACGCAGCACTAGTTGAAGAATGCGGCGACCTTGGCGTTCTAGAAGTTCCCGAAGGCCTACTTGAGAGCGAAGTGCGCCACCGCGCAGAGCATCCTCAGAGCCATGACCCTAATTTTGCGCCCAACTTTGCAGCCCGTCTTGGGAGGGAGAGAAAGGAAAAGCCCGCCGCCGTCGACCGTCGTGGTAAGTGTGGCCGTACCTCCGTCGCAGACCGTGCAACTACTGACATTTTTGGTAGGGAAGAACTAACGTGCTAGTACGAATGTAGCCAGTTCGGGTACATAGATAACTCCTACTAGAGAATGTGCGGGTCGTGCGGTAGTTGGTGCTGGCTGACTGTTGACAATGGAAACAGGCCCTGGCTGAAGTGCTCGGTTGACGACCAGTGCAACTGGGGTATCGGCGTATGTTAAGAGAGTAGCTGTGGAACGTGTGGCTGTAGTAGTTGTTGGAACACGTATCTACCGCTACCATTGTGGAGCTTATAAAGGAGGACCTGAAGACGAATCTCACCCGGTCTCTCATTAAATACCTAGCGTGTTTAATGCTCACTTGAACATTTGATCTTAGTGCTTTTCATGATAACTGCTATTCCTCTTACATCCCCTAAAGACCTTACAGTTACTCGATATAAGACTAAAGTAAACGTTATCGAAGTAGGACAGTGTAGTAGCATATCTACAGCCCTAACAACCTAAGCTCTCCAAACCCCGCCCCTTAACACCTACGGCGGGATCCTCCGGAGTATTATTATTTGAGAAATTGTCACATTCCTAGGTTGGCGCGTGGTCGCAAAAAAGCCCGCACGCCGAGATAGCTTGGCGCACCAGAGCGCCGGCGAAATACACATACAAAGCTGGTTTTTGAGCACCTTTTGAGCTAGTTTAGGCAGTAAATAGGATGAGTCTTTTGAGCAAGCTATATATTAATGTATAAATGATTTTTATAGTGTTGAGGCCCGCAGTGCGCACGCGAGATGGGCGCCCGTCCAGCCCTTCTTACTACCTATATTGCCTTATAATAAAACTAAGATAGGAATAGGAAGATATATCATAGGCTTAGGCTTTTCCCGAGCCTTAGGAAAGACACATATCCCTAACAAGTATATAAGGAAAGTTTAGTTAGACTTAGGTAGCAAGGTATTCAATAACTTCCTCAACCCCTTATAACTTAATATTCTCCTAAGGCTAGTCCTTAACACCCTCACAGCACATAAGAGCACTCTAGGTACAGCTACCCGTAACATAAGGCTCCCAAGCTTTTGAGCATGACTCGCGCCAGCTCTAAATAAGCAGTGCTCCTGCATCCCGCATGTCCACAGTCTCAATATCAGCGCCAACAACCTCTACAAGGTAGAAAGAACTTCCTTCGCCACACGTTGCCCAGACTGAATCGCCCCCTCCACATATCCAGGATGCTCATCTGCCGTCTCTGTACCAGCCCAATGGATATTTCCTAAAGGTTCACGAGGCATGGGCAAGATGCCATCCACACTGCCAGCAAGCGGCATAGCCATGTATCCACCCCCACAGAATTCATCGCGATGCCACGCCTTCTCGTACCATTCAAGCGGCTTCAAGATTTGTCGCCCAACGAAAGGCACCAAGGGCGCCAAAAGCAACTCGCGGCGATCTTCAGGATCTAGGTCGTCAAGGGACCGCGCCGGAATTCCGCCGACCAGGAGACACAGATGTCCCGGCCCGCCGGGAGGGGAGGAGTCGAAGAACCCCCGCGGCGGGTTGTCGAGGACGATGTATTCACCTCCGAGACAGTCTCGCCAGAATGGTTTCTCAAACACTGCGAAAGCTTTATAGACTACGCCCATTTGTGTGGTTTGCTGTAGAAGCGTACGCTCTAATGTCAGCGCTGGCTGAAAGGAGATTGATTTCAGCATCGGTGGAGGTATCGTTACGATTACCTTCGCTGCGCTGAACTCTTCGCCTGATGTAGTTCGAACTGTGACTCCCGTATCGTTGTGCTGGCTGATGCTAACCACACGCATGCCAGTTCGTAATCTATATCGACCAAGCCGTAAAGCCAGCATCTCGACGATGGAGCCGATCGACTCAACTACAAGGCTGTCTTGTGCTCCCCCGTGGTTGCCGAGCATGGTTATCAAGCCTCCTGAAAGCGGAACAGCTTTTCCATAAGCGTAAATGGATGTCGTAGTCAAGTCTGCCGCCGATGAAAGAGTAACGAGGACTTCAAGTAATCTCTTAGTAGTTCTAATAGGTGCTACTATCGAGATAGCTTTCTGTACCGAGACCTTATTCCATGTCCGCGGCACGCGGATCCTGCAGAGGAGATCGAAGAATATCAAAACAATACCGCCGAGAAGAACTGTCGGAGAATATAGCGGTATCCTCCGGCCCTCATCAATAATGACCGGCGTTCCCTTGGTGTATGTCTTGTATATGTTTGAATCGGCTTGCTTGGTAAACATTCGGAGACGGCGGTGGTTATGTCCAATCCATTGCCCACCCATGTCGAGACGTGACCCTAATTTTGTAGTAATCGACTGAACTCGACCTCCGGCTTGGGTTGCTGCTTCAAGGACGATGACATCGACATTGTTCTCAAGTAATTCGCATGCAGCTGTCAGGCCGGCCATGCCTCCTCCAATGACCAAAACTGATGTCGTATTGGATTCTGTCATGGTATATGCTCCCTTTATCGAAACGCGAGATTCAAATAACACGAAAATTAGAAACTTTCCATGTGATGTTAAGTGCCGCCGAAGAGACCAGGTCGCAAAGAATGTACTATGGGAATGTGGGATGTCCAAGGAGTTGGTGTTAAATATTAGTCGAACATGAAAGTTTGAATATGCGGCAATTCAGCCGAGCAGCGACCGGCATTACCCATTTGTACGAAACTAGCGCTGAGTTCAACCACGAGAATAGCAATTTGGAAGGCCTTCGTCCGAGTTATCACGCACAGCGTAAAGAATTGTACTGTGGAGACAACATGACTTCTCTGGGCAGTATCGGTTTCGATTGGTGCATGGCAAAGGAGCGGTGGCCTCTCTAAATGAGGGGTAACTTGTTGGACTTAGGTACTTGCTACACACAAATCCCCGCTGGGAAGTGCATCACGAAGTAGGACCGCCGAGCCCCCAGTTTCAAATGGCAGGCATATGGAATGCCAGGGCCAATACGTTGGTTCGTCCCAAAGCCGCGCTAGCCCTGAAGGTGGGTCTTCGCTCAATCATCTCCTAACTAGGTAAGTGTGTTTTATCCAAGCTAGGCCGCGTGCTGAACCGCAGTTGCAGCGAACAAATACTAGATTTCTCCTTTTATAAAGCACGCTCGAATATTTCCTAATCGATATTTCAACTATGGAGACAACAGGCACTAGAGAATCCTCTAGACGATATTGCGGGCCTCGCGATCGCCGCCTGTTGAGTCATCGTTGTAAAAAATGCACCCTGGCTCATACCAAGGTGAGTTGCGTCTCCTCAGAAGGTAGGCCTCTGTGAAGGGTGCAAAAGATTCCTGATTTAGAAAAGTGCTAATCAAGCTTGGAATAGTGCGATGGGAGGCGGCCCTGTTCCCGTTGTTCAGACCGCCAAATACAGTGTGACGATCCAGACAGTCGCGCACTTACTCTAAGCTTCCTACACTACGCGTCTTCACCTTTCATACCTACAAATAACGACTCGGATGAACAGATTAGGTCCGGTAATGCTTCCGCTTTGACGGTTAAACAGGTGTACCTGCTCTCATTTTTCGACTTTGTTGGTGAGTTGTCATCGCCCATATGTGCACCTTTCACTCGCACCGCCATTGAGCCCTTTCGGAATTCTTCAGGTCCAATAAGTGAGGCCATTTTTTCAATAGCTGGGCTTCTTGAATGCCAAAATGGGGAACGTAACGGGAACCAAGATATCCGAAGAGAAAATATTCTTCAAGGACGACATGGCATGCACATCCAATTATCGAATATGCTTGCAATTCGTACCGCGGACATGACAGAATCAACACTTTTGTTTGCGATGCTTTTATCCATACTCGAGGTAAGTCCGTACAAAAATCAGTGTTGTGTTTGCTGTCGCATGCCAGTACCAGTGTATTCTCACAATCATCGCGAAATTAACTGGAGACAGCTCATCACCGACGAAAACGGCGTCGGTTTCTTCGCCGTGATGAACACAGTTGGTCGCGAAAGTGTCAGATTATCACCGTCTAGCCCTCTTTCAAGTTCGACAATTTCACTGTTGCTATTCTATTGCTTGACTGGCTCTTTCAAGGCACTTATCCTCAACGAAGAGCCTGCAACGTTCGACATGCAGCAGCTCACCGACAGTGGAACCATCAGCTTGCTAGAAATAGCTACTCCTGATGACCAATTAGGGCAATTTTATCGTATTTGCGACTTCCTGATCACATTTTCTCGGTGCAGTGCAAGGTAAGTGCTTACTATAACAATAGACAATTTATTTTGTACGTTAGTGTTCTGCGACTAAAATTCGATCCACAGATGCACTAGTCTCATAGAGCGAATGAGATGCTGTTCCCAAGAGCGGTATGGTGCACATGACTCCAGTTGTACGATAGCAGGACAAAGTGCGGCGCCTCTTGTCTCTATATCAGAAGCCGCCGAAGTAGCCACTATCCTTAGAGAAGCAGAGGACGCCTGGAATAAGGCCGAGCGCCTTCTCAGTGTAAATCAATCTGTTGAATCTGCACCCACCGACTTCTCCTTGGTTACACGGGCTTTCTATCATGCCAGTGTCATCGCTCTCCTACGCCTATTTTCCCATCCAGGGTGGTCACGCATTGCGGTGGCTCTTGAGCTTGAGTTGCCAACTCCTCCAGAGCCAGCATTCCTAAGGGCTCAGGCACTGGCCATCCTGGAAGCAGCCGAAGCGCGTCTACCACTCGTCAAGCTCGAGGCAATCGTATTTGCGCCACTACTTCTCGCCGCCGCATTGGAGGTACAGGAGCCGAGTCTACGGGAGCGTGTGGTAGCTGCATTTGAGAAGATCGCCCAGAAAGGATATGTAGTGGCGAATACATACTTAGAGGACGTAAGGACAATGTGGAATTTGACAACGTAAGGACAAGCTGAATTCAATCTACAAGCAACCCTGTAATTGCTAATAGCATAATCCATCTTTAACGCATGTTTTTCCACTCATCATACATACAGAGAGACAAGCCAGTTGCATCTTACACATGCATAATATCAATACAACCATTCGAACCTCAGTCAAATCCAACCTTTCTCAAAACTGACCGCTACTGCAGTTGTTACGGCAGGTGCTAATGCAGGGATCAGAGCATTCCACATACTTTCTCAAGCGATGGAGCTATGACGAGAGGGTGCAGAGGTCAAATTAATTTCACCGCATCAGGCTAGCCGTCGCCCAATTCTTTCCTGTTTGAGACTAGTATAGTATGGCGGCCCTCAATCAAGATATTGAAGAACTAGGCACGCACCCATACCACAGGTATCGCCCTTCCGGGTTCCGTGCCATTCAAAGCTAGTCTGGAAGTAATTAGAAATCCTGATAAATAGCTGTTCTTTTGCCCCAATCCATAATTTTAGAGTCCTTCCTCCATAGGGTACTTCTTTTCGCTACTATTTCACCACCCCCAATTGACCTTCCCGGAACTCCTTTTTCTTATACTAGAAAGCGACACTGTAGATCGCGCTTCCATCACTATCCACCACAACTCAATTCCATTAAGTGTGCGGATGATACTATGTTCCTCTCTGTACTGCTCTACTTCTCTGTAGTTGGAGCCGTCTTGGGCTAGCACGCCTCTAATCTCAATGTCACCACCGTACGCCAAGTAACCTATAAAAAGGTGAAGAATAACTAACGACGTGCCTTATGTTGAGTAGAGTAGTAGGTGTATACAACAGAGACTGCAGCCTTACAACTTCATGGTATAGTATTGATAAAAAGACTGATGCTTTTGCTGGTGTTGCGGCATGCAGCATTGAGAGAACGCATAAGAGATAGCTGCGGTTGATTAAATTGTTTTGAACAGATTTGAAGACTTGTCAAAGGTGATTGATGAAGTAACAAGGCCCAACAATTCGCGGAGTACGTTCATAGTCGGGCGCTGTCATTGATCTCAAACGTTGGGGGTGATATTAATACTTTACTGCCTTGAAAACATCCGGTCCGTGTCCAATTACGAATCCATTTTACTGTAATCGTAGAATTGTTCCGGATCCACTCCTTGACCGCCCGAGGACACATTGTCGCTTCTTCGATACCTTAGATATTTCTCAAAAGTAAAGGGGTCGTACAAGTAGTTATATGATTGTGGGTTGAGGTAGTTCAAGGGCACCTTCATGAAACTCTGGTCATCCTCAATGTCAAAGTCGCCCGGGTCGTCCTCCGAATCCTCCTCATTGTCATCCACCGTAGGATCTATATCCTCGGTAAAGTCTTCAAGACGAAGCTTCACCAGGTTGATATAACCAATTTCATGCACATCGAATGCTGGGGGCTGAGGAGCGCGGTTTACCACAGAATCAAGTACACCAGCATCCACATGTACACAATATGTGTATCTGGGATACTGGAATACGCCACATGGTCCACCGACCCCAGCCCCCGCCCCATCACTTTTCACCCAATTTTTGAACATCTCACAGACTTGCTCCAGTCAAGTGTCTCTTTTTCCTCCTTTAGTGTCATTTCAAGCGTATCTCGCAAATCATCCGCTTTCATTACTGAAAGCCCATGCTCTAGCTTACCCTGAAGGTTCGATAGAAATTTATTCCATACGTCGTCGGAGGCGTAGTCGCAGCGGTAGACCAGAAGACCCTATTTCTTTTGCTTATGATACTTAATATCCTCTTGGAGATGGCCTAGTGGACCTCCAAAGGGGTAGTAGGTTCTGCCGTCTTTTACCGTAAATTCTTCCCTAGGAATGCGGCCACGGGGCACGTCAGAGTGGTTGGTCATTGGCATAATTGGTGCAGTTGATCTAGCAAAGAAATGTCACTGAGTGCACGGCATAATAAGGGCGCTGTTATAAGCAACAACGCTCGTAACAAGTGGGAAGAACACTTACAACAGCTTTCCGGGGTCGGCAGCGAGAACGGACTACTCTCAACGTGCGGGTAATGACAAAGATGATGCGAAGTACACTAACGTATTTGATAGCTATTGCCGAGCACGGATAGCTCGGAGCAGTAGACTGACGCGGCTGTGGCTGTACGCGTGCCGGGCAATCCGCTCGTGCGTGTCGCAAATTCAGAACCGCAGTAGGAAGAAGCAGGCCATCAAGCGTATCGCGCCGTATCGTGCTGCATTGACAGCGTAGCAGCCACACTCTACCAAATTGCGAATTCCTTCCAGCGCCAAATTCAGGACCAGCATGCAACGGCGCCACAGCGGGAGCTTACGCACCTTGCATGCCGCATAGCCGACCGCTAGGCATAAACAGGCCACCCGCACTGCCAAAAACCTACCGTCCAGTGCCTAGCGGCGATCCACATTCTGACGCGCTGGGCCCCGAAGCGGGAATATTGCGATGAGCAACGAGACTGGCCAAAAATAACGCCGCGTGCTAAACAAGGGGGTGTAATGAGGTCAGCGATTCGGGATTCGGGCGTGAAACAGCCACAGCCCTTTGCTCCACACTCGTTTGCTTAAAGGTGGTGTGTTCCGTTCTCCGGCGGTCGTTGCTTTTTCGCGGTTGTTCGTTGCAATTGCTGGTGTGGCAAGTGAACACGATGAAGTACACTTTGTTCCTCGCCGCGTCGACGTGTGGCCTCGCTACATGTGCGCATCCCCCACCCCCCTTCCCATCCAATCTGACGTGTACAGCTTCAGCACTCGTCCCCCGCGACGCCCGCGTCGTCCCGCCAGACGGCTCCGGCTGGAAACGCGCTGCCCC
This sequence comes from Ophiosphaerella herpotricha, assembly GCA_028458525.1. NCBI lineage: Eukaryota > Fungi > Ascomycota > Dothideomycetes > Pleosporales > Phaeosphaeriaceae > Ophiosphaerella > Ophiosphaerella herpotricha. The sequence continues at coordinate 117,341 of JALNQK010000040.1, forward strand.
CGTGGCCCCCAATGGCTATGCTCCCGCACAAGTCGACTGCCCGTCTACCCGCCCGAGCATCCGATCCGCAGACAAGCTGTCCAACGAGGAAACGCAATGGCTGCAGAAACGCCGCGCCAACACGATCGATCCCATGCGCGACTTCCTGGTGCGCGCAGGTATCCAGGGGTTCGATGCAGGGCAGTACATTGACCAGCACCGCAGCAACGCGAGCGCGCTGCCCAACATCGCCATCGCATTTTCCGGCGGCGGGTACCGCGCGCTGTTGAACGGGGCGGGCGCGCTGGCGGCATTTGATAGCCGGACGCCGAATGCGACGAGCAAGGGGCACTTGGGTGGGCTGTTGCAGGCGGCTACGTACACATCTGCGCTGTCGGGCGGGGGGTGGATGATCGGCAGCATCTTCGCGAATAACTTCACATCGGTGCAGAAGATCATCGACGGGACGGACATATGGCAGTTTCAGAACTCGCTGTTTTCCGGGCCGCCCAAGGGCGGGCCCAAGATTCTGTCGACGGCGGACTACTTTTCGAATCTGGCGAGCACGGTGAAATCGAAGGTCGAGGCCGGGCTGGGGTTCAACACGAGCCTGACGGATTATTACGGGCGCGGGCTGTCGTTCCAGCTTATTGATGCGCGCGATGGGGGGCCAGGGTACACGTATTCGTCGATCCAGGACGATGACAGCTTCTCCAAGGGAAATGCACCTATGCCTATTGTCGTCGCAGACGAGCGGGCGCCAGGAGACACCATCATTTCGCTGAACGCCACGGTGTTCGAATTCAACCCGTTTGAAATGGGGTCCTTTGACCCAACCACCTTCGGCTTCGCGCCAACAAAATACATCGGCTCCAACTTCTCCGGCGGCCAGCTTCCCCAGGACCAGCGGTGCATCGCGGGCTTCGACAACCTGGGCTTCGTCATGGGGACCAGCAGCTCCCTCTTCAACCAGATCTTCCTCAACCTCAACGGCTACACCTCGATCCCCGAGTTCCTGCGCTCTGCGCTGGGCAGCATCTTAGCCCGCATCGGCCGCGACAACAACGACATCGCCGACTACACACCCAACCCCTTCCTCGGCTACCACAATGCGACCAATCCCTCTCACAACAATTCCCGCCTGACCCTCGTCGACGGCGGCGAGGACCTGCAGAACATCCCCCTCAACCCTGTCATCCAGCCCACGCGCCGCGTCGACGTCGTCTTCGCCGTCGACTCCTCCGCCGACACCGTGGTCCCCGGCATGCCATCGCAGAACTGGCCCAACGGCACGGCGCTCATCGCAACCTACCAGCGCGCCAACACGCCGATCATGAACAAGACGACCTTCCCCTACATCCCAGGCCACGACACCTTCGTCGCGCTGGGCCTCAACAACCGCCCAGCCTTCTTCGGCTGCAACGCGTCCAACGTGACGCAGGGCAACAACGTCCCACCGCTCATCGTCTACATCCCCAACGCGCCGTACGTCACGTGGTCGAATACCTCGACCTTTGAAAAACTCGACTACACGCTACCCGAGCGCAACGCGATGATCCTGAACGGATACGACGTTGCGACGCAGGCGAATGGCACGCGGCAGGGCGCGGGCGAGTGGCCTGCGTGTGTCGGGTGTGCGATGCTGGCGCGCAGTTTTGCGCGGAATGGCGTGGCCGTGCCGGATGCGTGTAGGCGGTGCTTCGACCAGTATTGCTGGAATGGCACGGTTGTCGCCAAAGCGGCGCCGTATACGCCGAGCATGATTCTTGCGCAGGTGGATACGGCGAAGAAGAGTGGGGGCGTGAAAGCTGGGGTGAGCACGGCGTGGGTTGTGGGCGTGGTAAGCATGGTTGGGTACTTTGTTTTATGAGCGATCTGTTTTGAGGGCGGGGCGTTGGGGAGGCTTTGATACCACAGCATTGCGCGTGCCTTTCGTTGTATATACAAGCAGGAATAGAGTTGCTTGCCGTCCAACCGTTGTCGCTATACCGTGAATGGGCTAGTGCGGCTCTGCGGCTTCCCCCACCCACCCCACCATCCATCCATGCCAACACAAAAAAAGCCGCGACCCCGCCACACCACTACACAATGGCCGTCCCCGCACCCTCCGCCGCGCCCGTCCTCTCCACGCCGGACACGCACATCTTCGAGGACCCCACGCCGCCCGCCACAGACACCCCGCGCCTCTCAGATGCGCAGGTTACCCTTACCTACGAAGTCGCGCGGACGCTCGGCGAGATCCGCGCGGGGCGATGGGCGCGCATCGCGCTGCAATTTCCAGACCACATGCTGTGCGATGCGCCGCGGGTGTACGCACAACTAAGCCGTGGGCTGAAGGAACAGGCGAAAGAGAAAGAAGGAGACAAGTGTGTGGAAGCGAAGCTGTTCGTCCTGGGCGACTCCTCGTACGGCGCCTGCTGCGTCGACGAAGTGGCCGCGCAACACGTCGACGCCGATGTGATTGTGCACTATGGGCGCGCATGTCTGTCGCCCACACGGATCCCCGCTATTTACGTGTTTACCGCGCAGCCGCTGGACCTGCCGCGCGTGGTAGCCGCCTTCACGCAAACATACCCGGATCCCCTAGCGAAAGTCGTTCTAATGGCCGACGCGCCGTACCACCACCACATCGCGCCGCTGCACGCTGCGCTGCGGGAAAAGGGGTATGCGGACACGCACGCCACATCCATCGTGCACGATCCCACGGCGACGATACCGAACCGCGAGGTCCGGGAGATAGAGGCGCTGGGTGAATACGCGCTCTTCCATGTTGGACAGCCGCCGCAGGCACTCCTCCTCACGCTATCATCCCGCCTCGCAGACCTGCACATCTACCCCATCACGCCTGACCCCACAGTCTCCGTAACACGCACCACCCACCTCGCCCTCCGCCGCCGCTACGCAACCATCACATCCCTCGCCCCCGTCCCGATAATCGGCATCCTGCTCGCTACACTCTCGCCCTCCCTACTCCCTTCGCTGGCGCGCGTGCGCGCGCAGATCGAGACCGCGGGGAAAAAACACTACACGGTTGTCGTGGGCAAGATCAATCCGGCCAAGGTGGCCAACTTCAGCGACGTGGGCGGGTGGGTTGTGCTTGGGTGCTGGGAGAGCGAGTTGATTGAGGGACGGGAGTATTGGCGGCCGATGGTGACGGAGTGGGAGCTGGGGGTTGTGTTGGCGGGGGGGGGGAGGGGATGGGGGGCTTGGGGGGGTGCTGTTGAGGATGGAGGCGCGCGGGGAGAAGATGCGGGAGGCGAAGATGAAGATAGAGACGCGGACAAACAAGGAACCGACACGGCCAGTGACGACGAATCTGCCCCTCCCGAATTCGATCTGCGCACCGGCCGCTATGTTTCGCACACACGGCCTATGCGTCTCCCTGTGCGCGCGAAGAAAGAAGCGAGTACGACGGTGGTGAAGCGTGCAGACGGGGATGTCGCGACGATTGGCGGCGTGGTATCTCCCGGGGCCGAGTACCTGCGGTCGCAGCGAACGTGGCAAGGGCTGGGGAGCGATTACCGAGAGGAAGAAGGGCGCGCAGCGAAGATGGAGGAGGGGAGGAGGGGCGTTGCGCGGGGTTACGTGGTTGGAGAGGGAGAGAGACATTAAGCGGACTGAGCGAGCGAGAAAATAAAATTCCTGGTTTTGGAATGTATATCGTCTTGATACATCATACGACTCTGTATTATACACTATGTCTTTATGTTACTTACCTACTTCATACCCCCAGTCCCATCCGCGCCCAACACGTCTCCATGTCCTGCACCAGCGCCAGGAAATTCTCGTCCTCGAGATGCCGGCAGATAAATTCATTCAGCGCTGCTCGCCGCGCATCCGGCGCCTGCATCACGTACGCAGCAAGATCTCCCGTAGAGTTCGACGCGCCTTGATTCAGTCCCGGGGCATGAGGCGAGGCCAGCGCTGGCGGCGTGGACAGGGGACTCAAGGATGCAGAACGAGGCGCGTTCTGTGCGTCGCTGCTGAAGGGGTGCGGGGGCGGTGCGAAGGTAGAAGGCGTGTGTAACAGCGGGGAAGAGCTAGGAGATGGATTCGAGAAGGGGCGAGGTTCTGCGTCCGGATGTGTTTGTGCGTGAGCCATGTCCTGCGTGGGCGTGCGGGGAGGGTGCTGGTGCATCCAGGAGGGCTGTTGGAGGACGGTGGGTTTGGGGAGAGGAGGGAGGTCGGCGTCGAGGGTGGCACGGCTGGAGTGCGGGCGGAGGCTTGCAACGCGGGCCGGCAAGGGTGGAGGGCCCATCAGGGAGGTCGAGGGCCGGCTTGAGGGTCGAGCCGTGTCGCTGCCCGACGAGCATGGGATCGATGAACGTGAAAATGGTAGCTCGCGCCTGGGTGGTAGGCCGTCGGCGGCGTCTGGACGACCGAAGAGTAGAGCAGTCTCTGGGCGGTCGTGCGATGGTTCGGAGAGCTGATCGGTTGAGGGTGGTGCCATGGAAGCAACATCAAGCACTGTTGATGTGCTGGAGTCTGGACGCACAAAGTACTCTGGAGGCCGGAGAGGGTCGGATAAAGATGCAGATGAAGAACTTGCGCTGCTTCCATAGCCCGTGAAAGCAGAAACGGGACGAGTACGAGCGGCTTCCTCTACGTGCGATTCAATAGATGTTGGTGCTGTAACTGCACTAAATGGCCGACTGTTTATTTCCATGGGTTTGGAAGGTAAATAGGAAGAGGCCGGAGTCTGAACATTCTGGCTATGTGATGCACTCGATGGAGTAAGAGTAACTGGCGTATTTGATGAACCTTGCGAATTCCGCGGTTGGCTCTCATTTGTAACTGTCATGTGCAATCCGAGTTGATGGAGATGGTCATAAACAATATTATAATCGCTGCTGCTCTTGAACTTGAGCTGAGCTCGTCGAATCTAAGTCCCTGTCAACTCTGCCGGATTGGTAGTCTCAAAGTAGTTACCCTCTTATCAGGGAGCTGCCAGCGAATTGCCAACAATGGAGAGCGAACAAGAGCTGATATAGGAAGCTGCTCGCTTTTAAGCTCCATTCCGTGTTGCTGCATCGTCTGTATCAATTCATTTCCCTCGTTGATGAGTCGTTCAATCTCAATTAGTTGCTGGCATCAAGGTTAGTCAGGGCAGATCAGGCAAGTCTGGGCTTCAGCAATGAGGCATTGAAGCTCTTACTCGGACTTGTGTGCCCTGTACTACTTTAAGAAGCTGAGACGGCGGCCCACGCGCTCCAAAGGTGTCAATAACCATGACAAGATTGTGAGTATCGTGACTCCAACTGAACTTGGTTTCGTCAAGCGCCGCATCCTGGGCTGTTGACAGCTTGGCCAAGGGCAGTGACAACATGTTGGTTAGAGTGCTGCAGTATTAGCTATGATAAATTGTCATTCATCTGAATTAATATCGCTGAGAACTGTTTGGTCCGACAGGTCGACAGTCTTTGTCATTTGTCAAGGAGTGGGGTCTGAACAAGTCTGGGAAGGCGCGTCTAGCCCTCACGTGACCCGACACTCGGACCAGATCGCGCATCGCGAGTGAGGGCTAGTCAGCTCGCATTCTGGTGTTCATCATCTATCGCGACCGAAGCGCGCCGCGCATCAATCCACCACGACGTCTGCCGTTGCGTCTGGCACACCCCGCCCAGTGAATGTATAGTGACGCTTTCGGCACGTTCCTCAAGTGAATGCGACGGTCACATCAACATGGCGCCGACCAAACCCAAGGAATCCTCTGTGGACAACACCCAGGAACATGAAGAGTTTCTAGACCGCCTCGAAGAATATCACGAGAAGCGCGGGTGAGTCAATGGCGCATCGCTGCGGCCCTGTGCGCGTGCTGACGTGACCCAGCACCATTCTGGACCGCGAACCCAAGGTCGGCAGCCGCCCTATCGATCTCTTGCGCCTGTGGAAGCGCGTCAACGAGGAAGGCGGATACGACAAAGTCTCGGACACCAAGGGCAACAAGCTCGCCTGGAGAAGAATCGCCAGTGAATTTCTGCCCAACGGCCCCAGTCTAACCACGCAAGCATTCCTGATAAAGACAACTTACTACAAGAACTTAGCGTCCGTACCGTATTGACTACTGCACCATCACATGCTGAACCTCCTCTAGAGCATATGAGATCTCCACCATCCACAACCGCGAGCCGCCGCCCAAGGAAATCCTCGAAGACGTCTCTGCCAAGGGCGGAGACTTGCTCAGTCGAACCGTCGACAATTTCTTTCCCTCCGTCAATCGGGAAACGGAGCGTCTGCGCGGCGGAGAGGACGACTCGGAAGACGACGACGACGAGGGTGACAAGAAGACGCCCAAGGACGACAAAATGGACGTCGACGACCCAGCCAGCCTTGGCCGGTCGACAAGATGTATGTTACACTGCACTTGTTGCGTTGGTCTTGCTAACGAGCCTAGCACTCCGCCATGCACCACCACAACGCGTGCTCTTCCAGCCTGAAGTCACAACTCGCCAGACGCGTCAATCTGCCGGTCATTTGAGCTCTCAAGTGAATGGTTACGGCAATAGCGCAGCAGCCATGACCATCGCAAACTATGAGCCCCGAACACCGCTACCGGCCACGGTGAAGGCAGTCATCACTCCATCGAATCAGCTCGACACCTACGCCCAGTCCCGCAAAAAATACATTCTCAATAAGCGAAATCGGCCTGTGCCCCCAAAGGGCATGATGCTTCCCGGTACCGGCTTCCCGGGCCCCAACATCTACATCCGCGCTCTCCATGCATTGCGGTCCAAGCAGCCAGAGGAGGAGGCCTACGCGCTGCATCATCTTGTCAAGATATCCCACGAGCGAGGCGATAAGTATCGCTTCGATCAATTTCCAGGGCTTGCCGAGGTGCTCATTACCAAGGTCTTCGATGTTGGATCGTTATTCTTCGATGTGGCATGGGTCATCTCATACTCTGAAGATGATTTCGACCAGCCGCATGTGCTCAACGGCCTCACTGGTACAAAGGACTTGCTGAACAGGATAAAGTCCCTTCAAACACTCGACGTACACGACGAGCTACTCCCAGAAGAAGCCGCAGACTCGCTCAACATGGTCAACGAGGCAGCCTTGATCCTTCGAAACATGGTTATGCTCAAGGAAAATGCCCTCTTCGTCTCCATGATTCCTTCCATTCAAGACATGATTGTCGTCATACTTACACTACCCAAACACCCTACAGTTATCGAGTTACAACATTACGCACTCGAAATTGCGGAACAGCTCACAAAGTACTGGACACTCAATGCGCAAGACCCTCTCTATTGCTCGTTGTTAACGCAGGTGGATTCTGATGACCGAGGAAAGATTATTACATCGTTACGGGCGCTCGCACGAATATCCATGAATCTCGAAGCTACCAACAAGCTTACAAATGTCCCAGTGAAAACCTTGCAGTCAATATGCGACTGGCTGCTCGTTGAAGACGAAGATCTTCGCATTGCATGCCTTGATTTCATGTATCTCTTCACCGGCTTCCCTGACAACGTGGAGATTCTGGCCCATGAAGTTGACATTGAAAATGTAGTTAATCAGCTCGTCCGCATGCTCCAGTACGGTGCGATTGCCTACGAAGAGCGCCGTAATGCCTCGAAACCCTCGAAAACATCGCAGCCAAGCGAAAGTGCCCCTAAGCTGTCATTCGCGATCATCGACCATCTCGTGTCGTTGGAGGAGCCAGAACGAAGCTCGCAATGGCTGAAGACATGTTTTGAAGAAGATACCACGGGAGAGATTACGCAAATCCAACTTTGGTCGGCTTACAATTCAGCCTTCTCCGAGGCTGTAAATAGCAATGCATCAACCTTCAGGGCGCTCATGCCCGCCAAAGACTTCATCACGAATGTCTCAACAACATTTTCTGGCGCATCTGCCCAGGTATTGACAGTAGGCGGTCAGCCGAAATATACCATTAGAGGTATTCGACCGCGGACCGTACCTGTTGACCCCAGCACCAAGAAGCAATACATGCGCTGTTGCTGGCACCCCCCTTCGCTATTGAACGGCTTCACAGATACCAAGCACTCGACTGCAAAGATTGAGTGTGGCGAATTTACTTCAGGCGCGAGAGCTATGTGGGAACACATCGTCGGCGTGCACCTCAAAGTCCCTCGCGACCAGGAGACTGGGCAGTGGTTGCTCGAGCCCAAGCCAGATATCGACATGGAGAATGGGGATGCTGTATCCGCTACGAAGGCACAGAAGTTCTTCTGTCACTGGGGCGGATGTACACACTTCCAACCCAACGGCACAGACTCTGCTTTTGTGGCTGGCCAGCATATCAAGACGCATCTTCCTGACACGAGTATCAAGCAGGCCATCCACGCAAGACACAACCGCACACTTTCTGAATCAAGGCCGCCTACAAGTTCGGCTCAAGTTCGGCATGATGCCTTTCAGCCCCAGTTCAGTCAACCCGTCGGTCTGGGCGGTCTAGGTCTGGGCGGGCGGAACGGGACTGAGAGGAGCGGCGACAGGGGGAGGAGTGAGAGGCAACAGCCGCTCAACCAACCGGCGCCCAACTTCCGCTACTACAACACCGCAACCGACGAAAATAGCGATGCCGCCGGTCTTCCTCTATCCTCCGTTCTCGTCCTCCGCAATCTAGCCCGCCAGCTGAACAAGATTCCACCCCCATCTTCTGTCGTCGATCTCGATCCCCAATCACCTACACACAAGCGGACGTTCAGCGAGAGCAGTCCTGACCACCGCCGCAGCATTGGCAGCAAGAAGCCCAGACTAAGCGACGCCGCCCACCAACACGCCCGCGAGAACGAAGAAAGGGAAGAGCAAGAAGCAAAGAGTGTAGGTTGGGTTCCAAGGGTGTTCGCCCCCGTCAAAGATCAGTTGGCCTTCATCGCAAGCCACAACCTCACATTGAGGAATTACATGATTGGTCTGCTTAAAGCTATTGCTGAGGGCGGCGGATAGGACAAAATGGCAGATATGGCGTTGGCGATTTGTTTCATTTTCTTGGACCCATTAGATTCCTACTGCATGGTATCTGAATCTTGATGCGGTGTATGCGCGTTCGGTGCGCACTCATATAGATACCTAGCTTGATGCAATCACTTGCTTTGGATGGACTCTTGTCCCATAATACAAGCCCATATCTTTTATATATATGCCAGAATGAAATACAACCGCGTGGTGACTGCTAACTCAGCGATGATGGTGCCTCATCAGAACCTTGGAACTTCGCTGCCTAGCCTGACCGCCTCGCTTGCAAGTGAAACGACGGCTCGTGCGCGTCAACAACGCAGGTATGGGTGACGCGTAACGGGTAGAAGAACACCCTCAGACTGGTAGAAAGGCGAGCTGTTGGAGCGAAGCCCTGTGCTTGCCAGTGGCTGAATCCTATACGAACATCTGACACGTATTGCAGTATCTAGAAATCAACCATCAATTATCATGCGATGAATCAGAGCTGCGTTCAAGAATTTGCGACTTGGTAACCGGAAATCCTCCTTGATGCACGGTTACACCGGTTAGTGATGCTGTCAAGCATTGACAAGCTCCCAGCACAGCCCCAGGCGTAGACATGTTTCTGAAAGCGGATACCGCTAAACCGCTTGAAGAGATTTAGCGAGCCTCCTGTAAGGCCACCAGTCGTGTTACGAAAGCCTACCCATTGGCAATACACGTACTCCAGCTCAGCCCAGATGCTGACATGGCTCCTCATATTCTAAAATGCGAACTCACTAAACTCATTCGAGATGTACATCGCTGCTAATTGGCCAGCTCGCAAATCCATCAGTTAGATTCATTATGATGCAGCCTGAAGCATACACTCAACCGCCAAGCGGACTCCGCGAGCAATGCGAAGAGGTAAAAAGAAGAGACAGGAGACATAAGAGAACATCGCGCTTCCAAATCACAACATTTTCTACTTCCATTTCCCAGTCCCACCCCTTTTCGCGTCGTCCATATATCTCCTATACAAAAGCAATGGCAACCCCAACAACCACTTCCCTCCCCTCCCTCACATCCTCCACCCCCACACCAACATGTACAACCGCCGTCCCAGGCCCCCACGGCTACGTCCCGCTCGACGCCTGCAACGCCCAATGGTCCTACAGCCCCTCCTTCGCCGCGGCCATCGCCTTCGCCGTCCTCTTCGGCCTCACAACACTCGCGCACTTCATCCTCGCTCTCGTCTTCCGCAAAGCCTTCTGCTGGGTGATCATCATGGCCGCAGCCTGGGAAACCGCCGCCTTCACTTTGCGCGCGCTGGGCTCGCGCAACCAGCAAAGCGAGGCCATGGCCATCACAAGCCAACTGTTATTCCTACTCGCTCCCATCTGGGTCAATGCGTTCGTGTACATGGCGGCTGGCCGCTTGATCTGGATGCTTCATCCGGACAAGCGCGTGTGGGGATTCAAGGCGATTAGTCTGGGGAAGTGGTTCGTGTGGCTGGATATCTTCTCGTTCATCGTGCAGGCTGCGGGTGGTACGATGCTGAACCCGGGCAATTCGGCGCAGACAATGGAGAACGGGAAAAATATATATATGGGGGGCGTGGGCTTGCAGGAGCTGTTTATTTTGCTGTTTACTGCGCTGATTGTGCGGTTCCAACGCGATGTGGCGGCGATTGAGAGGCAGGGCTTACTTCATGGGAGGAATGGGGCGACGTTGTGGAAGTGGTTGACGTATGCGCTATATACCGTTCTGCTGCTTATTACTATGCGTATTATCTTTCGGCTTGCGGAGTTTAGCGGTGGGATGGATCATGCGAAGAATCAGCTTCCGTTCAAGGAGGGGTATGCGCTGGGGCTAGATGCGTTTCCGATGTTGTTGGCTATTACTATACTCGCTGGTATGCATCCGGGGTTGGTATTAAGAGGTAAAGAGAGCGAGTTTCCGAGTCGGAAGGAGAGGAAGGCGGAGAAGAAGGCTATGAAATTAGAAAAGAAGGAAGAGAAAAGGGCGAGGAAGGAAGGGAGGGGTGGAATAAAGATGGGGTATCTTGGGCAGAGGTAAAATGGAACGGAGCTGATGGGTAGCGTGTAAAAGTTGAGCGTGGAATTAGTCGTTGGAGTTGGCGTTGACATAGACCATGTATGTGCTTCCGATACAAATTTAACTAATCGATTGTCATTATTGCGATGCCTGGTATTTGGGGAGTACTGTCATATCCAGCCAGCTGGCCCGCGGTGTTCATTTCTTCTAGTCAAGGTAGGCGAGGTGTACTGCTGCCCTGACACGCGCCAACCGTGGTCTGGATGCAATTTGATCCGGATCTTTTCAGCCCCCTTTTTAGCATTACTGCCGCCAGCCTTAGGCGTAATTTCCTTCTGGATATCTTTAGGAAGACTGTATATTAATGCCGGCATCGCTGAGGTTTTCCAGATACCCGTCGCTCCATCTTTAGATGTTTTGATCATTGTCAAGATTAGGAATATCAGACTGAAAATCAAGAGAGCGAGTGGGAAAGCTAGCCATTGCCATCTGATCGAGATGAAAGTCTCCCTGCTATATGCTTTCCCAGAAATCATAGTTCGGCTCGAGTCTGACCTCATTATATTGGTCAAGGCTATCGCTAGGCGTTCCATGTGCCGAGTGACGTTGTTCGGCGACATCCAAGGATTATAGCTAACCACACGAGTAAAAGCCGGCCCAGGGTACCAGGTTTGAAATCGCATGATCGTAGCAAGACTTTCATTTCCTTCGGTCGTGAATGCTGGAAATATGTCTCTAAAGCTTTGTACCATTGCCATATGTGTCTCATTTGTCGTCCCAAAGCTCGAAATAAGGGGTCCTTGTATGGGTTTTTCAAGATCTATGCTAACGTTGCGTAGATAAAAGATCTCGCTGCCATTAAGCCCGTTTGGTTTGGTAGTGGTATAAGGTTTTGAGAACCATGGATATTCACCTTCAGTCTTGTTGTAGAAGGTGTCAAGGGTCTCTTCCCTGTATTGACCCGAATCGTATGATGATTGAATGGTTTTGACGCACCAGGAGAGAACGCATTCCTGTGCAACTGGAGGTCTTCCCTGGTGTACATTTGATGCCAATCCATCTACTGCAGATACGACTAGCACATTGTGAATCTTGTCTCTGATTTGCTTGAAGTTGATCGATCCATTTCCATATAGCGGCCTCTTTTCATAGTAATTGACGAACGGTAAGATACGCAAGAGCAGCGTTTCGCCTGGAGAGCCATCTACATTGACAAGATATCCTGACATTAGTGTGGGGTCTGGACCTGTTGCATTGAGGAAATACCCACATGCATTGCCTGTGCTTGTGATGTTCTTGCCTCCACCCCCACAGCTAGTACTGTGAATACCGCAGCCAGCCTCACCGCCGTCAGTGTCCGCGGTCCAGTTAATCGTGCTATTTAGGCAGGCGTACGTGAGGTGAGCCGAAATATCCTCGCACATACTACAAATTCCAAATGTTTCATATGTTGGCCAAGTGCAATTGCTCGTTGGGCATGACTATAATAAGAACAAAGGTTAGAAGTGAGGTTTACCTTGGAAGGTGCACAAAAGATTGTTGAATCAACAAAAGCATAATCAGCCAGATGAGAAATTCACTTACCAAAGGAATATCGGGCCTGGCACCATCACCGAAGGGCACTACCTGAGTGCCATTCTCAAAAGCAAACTTTTCCACCAGAGCCGCTATGCTCAAATCTCTATTAGCCATATCCAACCCTTCCCTATAAATCAAGGGGCGCCGAGGCATGTAATGGATCGTGATGGGCAGCATGCTTGCCCTGCCTTCCAGTATCCAGCGAGTTGGCATGTCAACAACTTGTTGGAAGAACGTGTCGATTGCCAATAGCAGAAGAATGAGAATCGCGCCTAGAGCTGCTAAAGAGCGGCCTCTCGTCCTGAAAAGTAACATTATTGCTCCCCAAGGTCCTCTTGATGCCTTGTCGAAGATTTCGAAATCCCACATAGCTTTGGAGTTATGGAACCAGTTCCATTTTAGTTGGCCAAGGGCTTCTGATGTAGGCAAGATTAGGGCTGCGGATGCAATCTTTCCCAGCGCGTTGGCTAAGCTAAGGAAAAGGCCTGATCTGGGTGCGGATATTGGGTCTTCCTTGAGGTGTATGTAGATGATAATGACACCAACCATGCAGAGCAAGCTCACAGTCCAGCTAATTATCTCAAACAGCCACCTCTTGAAAACGCTCTGTGATGCATTGTACTCGGCTAGCTTTCTTTCGATTCGTTGTGTCAAGTCTAGTGAAGTTTTTTCTTTTGTATGTGCGGCAGATGGTACCTGCGATGCGCCTGTATCTTGCAATATCGGTGGAGGCGGGTAAGGTGGCGGGTAGTATTGTGGCTGGGACGGCGGGGCTCGTGGAAAACTGTGGACAGAGGACAGGACCATTTGGTATTCGATCTAGATAACCTCGAGGGCTTGCAAGGTGAGTTAGGTACCGGGTTGATGCACTAGGTATCGAAAGGCCGTGGTTTTTAGCATACACGGGATCTATGTATGCCGGCACTTCTTCATGCCTAGCACGTATATGCTTATGGCCAGCGATTACATTCCTGGGCATTTTTACTAGTGTTTAAATCGAGTTGTTATGCACTACGCCAACGGTGCCGGCGCTATTTATTGTCTTGTTCGATGATGTTCGCGTAGCCTCACCCAATTGCAAAGCCGCTTTAGCGCCGGACTGGCGCCTGTATGCGAGCCTTCCGACCTAAATGCTTGAAGGATTGTGCCGAGAACTCGCAAATAGTAACTGTTGGTTGTTTATTCTGAGTTCATGCGGCACGGGTGGGCGCAGGATCTCAAATGAAACGTTATGGTCTTCATTCTTAGCAGGAAACGTTGGTCGAGGTGACTGACAGTAGTGGTGTAAGTGCTAAGGATAACGCCTGTTCCACCAAGAACCTACCACCAGAGCCAGGTCTCGATATATATTTCATGGTACGTATCACCACAACATACGCAATGGGCTACATTACATAGTACTAACTATAGAATGTGTAGTGAGGCCGAATATCGTGACAACTTTCTTGGTTTCGAAAGAGTCTCCCGTTGTTGGATGGTAATATCAGGGGCACCGTACACACAGATTTACACTCAATAACCAACTTCGTTTGATTTTTTTATACCTGCTTGAGCTTATTTAGTATGGTGGAGTGGAGCTGTGGCATAACAATGGCTTAAATTTTTTTTTTATGCGGTCGAATCTCAACGCCATGCTCGAAGGTATGTTGCGGGTGATGCTGCAGCCCATTGTTTGTAATCGATAGATGGGTGATACATTTTAGGAATCACAAGACAACTCTGATCCGTATCTTCGACTTCATATAGGCATGTCGATCCTGCGAAGACATTCAGGCAAGGCTGAAAGCCTCGTGAAATATGAAAAATAGACCGTCTTGACACGACGGGTGAGTATGAATTCCAGTACAGTTGGTGGTACTTCCAGTGCGCAGATTGGGCCAAGCCACAACTGTTCCATAAAAATGTACCTATTGAGGTATATGAGGCTGATATGGAGCGTCTCCGAATATGTTTCGAATAGAAAGAAAGATCGCGCTAGCTATACGTATGCACTGTTGTTAACTTTCAAGCCAAGCCTAAGGGGTGGGGCGTTACATGTAGCCTCTAGGAAGCTCAATAAGTCTTTCTTGGAGTGATTGCAATTAGTTATCAATATATAATATCAGGATTGAGAGGTACCTTTCTGTGCACAATCCTAGTGCCTCCAGCTCCACGAAGAAGTGATCCGTTCTTGACTTTTGAGTGTTGACTAGAGGAGGGTGTTCCGCTCAAGGCTTAGCTGAACTTAAGATCTAGCCTACTCTCAAAGGTAAACAAATTAGAGTAAGGAGATGCAAGACCTCACAACCGCCGTTGACCAAGCCTAGTGGTTCCTAGGTCCTTAACCTGTATTCTTGCAGGGCACGACTTAAGAAGCATGCTTAGCTCTCATTGTGAATCATCAAAGGTCGAGAGGTAGTTTCTTCCGGAAGACTGGGCCCACGTGGATGGGCGGGGAGTATCCGAAGAGTGGTAGGCAGGCATTACGTCTGAACCGTACCGTTCAGTTCCTGAACCAGGGTCCACACAGCCCACGTAAACTCCACCGCTTTTGTATATCTGTAACTTGGCGAAAACAGGCATCGATCGAATGTAGGGGCTTCGTGATCGTGGCGCCGAGCACGTTGAGCGATCGCCCTTTATTCCTCTGGGAATGTCTTGCCATATGCGTCGAAGTTAAGCCCAGTCTCTATCCCATCTAGTTGGCGCTAGCTCCTTTCATGGGTAGAACGAACGCCCGGGAAATGATGTTTGATAAAATGGTAGTGAGTTGAATTGCCCGCATCGCAATAAGTTGGGACTCTAGTGAATAATTATGGAGGTACTGGAACCTAATTAGAGTTATTTCAATATATTTAATGCTTAGTAAATGATAAATTTCACCCATCTAAAAGGCGACGGTCGCGAAACCATGCTTTTCAAACTACCGGCATGCCCAGAGCCATCGTGGTGCGTTTCATCGCCAAAGGATTCGCTCAATTTGTTGCGCGATGCTCAGTGAATTTTTTTTTGGTACCGGGGGTTCATAGGATTGCGATGATAGGGTACTGCCATGATTTTGTACGTTGGAGAAGGGTGCGTAACTCCAAACCACGATGATGTGAAGATTTTATCGTAGTTTGGTATCTCAGGTATTGCCGAACTGAGCCATGATAGTAACGGATGACATAAAAGAAAGATTAGAAATGCTTCAAAGGTATTGCTACTAGTGTTTGGGTGAAATGGAGACGGTCAGTGGAATTCTTCATTAGGAAAGTTCAGACATTATCGGGTTTCCATTACTTTGACCTTACACAAACGTAGCCTATTGGAACTGGTCATTTGGCGCTGTATATCTTCAACTGACGTATTCGCTTGTGCGTCAGCCTACAAACCTTCGGCTGAGGCCCGGGTTTTTGTAAGCGCTGCGGCACAAGTTTCCAGCGGTTACAGCTCACGACCTGGATTGCGCATTACTCTAGCAGATGCGATTAATGTACTGTGTGCCAATAAATCTAAGCGCCTTTACATATCACATCTTCGGCGATGAGATAAATGATAGATCGATAGTGCGTACATGTTGGTGGAGTAGAGGCGACGAGTTCTCTGTCCTAGGCAAAACGCCTCAACTCGCTTCGCCCCCAAGTCCACATTTCCTCCCCGCCATTAAAGCCACCAACATGATCGATCCGAGGGAGCCGCAACTATGCGAACTAGAATCCATTTGATTGATTTCCGGTCTTGGTTTCAGGGTCTGCTTCGAATTTCGGATTGCGTGGCGAAAATTAAGCAGTCAGTTGTGTTAGCTTTGTTGGCTAATGAAGGATCTTTCGGACGCCGTCACTCTGTCACTCGACTTCAGACAACAGCTGATCGCTCTTCAAGACGGCTACGCGGCGCGGGCACCGGCGCGGCCAAGTTTACCCAGGGCAAGGTGCACTTGCACAACGTGCACACATTGACGAAACAGCCAAAACAGATAAAACCGTCAGCCAACTCCATAACCCTCACAGTGACGTAAGTTGCAACCATCACCAGGAAAGGCAGCATGATATCTGACACGGTATGTTGCGACTGTATTAGGATGATATTCAAGGAGGAGGCATGAACGGTTGAGTATGTGGGCCTGCCAATCTTCCCGTTTTCCATGCGAATTTTGTCGGTGCGCCGACTCACATACTCACCTGCACATGCACCCTTTGCGTAAGAGCATTACTGTGCTACCACAGGAAACAACCGAGAGTCGTTTCAATAAGGTTGACGTGCAGTTTGTGGATGCAGTGGGTGCGGCATTGACACGGAACGGATAGCATCTGTGCTGAGTTTCGGCGCTTACAGTGCGTTCGCCATTGGACATGTCTTCAGAACGTGCCTGAAAATCATTATCCAAAACTTAGACAGATAAGCAAAAACTAATCTCGTTTGCCAGGAATAATAGGCAAGAAATGGCTGTTTCCAAGGGTTTCTGCGTATGGGAAGTAAATTGTGTGGATGGACCGATGTTGCGCGAACTTGAGCCAAAAACACAGTGGTGCATGAACTGAGTTTTCGAGCGTGGTAGGATGTTGTTTAGAACACTCGAGGCTGGATCGCTATGGGTTGTGGCTGTGCCACAGCACAGCGCTATGTGATCATATTCCGATTCGATGTTAGTCCCAACAGCTATTGTTGAAAACGGTAGAGAACGTTCGCTACGATGATTATTGATTGTCTACCAAGATCTAGCACATTGTAAAAAAGAGCGTAACGCTGTTGTCATCACGTGTGTAGGCGAAATGTGACACGGTTGCGGGAGCGGCTCATTGGCGTAACGGGCCTTTCAAGCAGACCCAATCGCTTTATCTCCCGGGAAGGGGCCAAAACAGCCAAGCTCCAAAGAACCCGCTAATTACTGCTCGATTGGTTAGCAATGGTTCCTGCAACTTCAAAGGACTAGGGAGATTACAGGCGCAGAATTGCACTTACAGAATTCGACAGTTGTAAAATCGCCTTATTGAAAGCCTTTTGAGCGCTTGGAAATGTGACAAAAATTTCAGTTGTTTTCTGATCCATTGCGACGCAGTGTCGGGCCTCCACGAGGTCCGCCCTAACGCCTTGTGTCCCAGTCGCGTCTGTTCTTGAGTTTCAGCTTGCCGAATCGGTACCCCAACAATCATGCTTTCCTTTCTTCCTTCCAATGATTGCACAACTTTCGCATAGTCTACTCATCATGCTTGATCCTCGCTATGCAATGCACGTCGCGTCGGTGGCTCCCAAGGCGGCTATCATAGTGATGGTTCACCACGGGCTGAAGCGCTGTGGATGGATGGTGGAGATGACGGTCGTGCAATGTCTTGATGCCGGTCGTTTCTATGATACAGCCCTGGAGGATAAATGCATCGATGGTTCCCATGTTGGAAGTCTCATCCTCTTCAGACGACCACAAGCATATCAAGGGTTGACACCCATCCCCGACAGGCCAGACCAACATCCACTTCCTCAAACAGTCATCAATCTTTGTCTGGTATACTTCAATTAGTCGAAACCATGCACGGACGCACCATCTTTCTCGTGGCTTCCTTCATCTTGCCCATCATTTCCGCTCCTCTACCGACCAGTCCAGTAAGTGTCTCAGAGCCATTGCATTTACTTTGAAGTGACTAACAGGCATGATAGGTCACTACTAGTGCATCCTCGCTAGCTGAACGCCGCCATGAATTTGTAGCTAACCTCGAGCCGGCTTTTCTCAAGCGGGATCCAGTTATCCCGCCCGGTGGAAAGCGAGAGGCAGCAGTTATCCCGCCCGGTGGAAAGCGAGAGGCAGCAGTTATCCCACCTGGTGGAAAGCGAGAGGCAGCAGTTATCCCACCCGGCGGAAAGCGAGAGGCAGCAGTTATCCCACCCGGCGGAAAGCGAGAGGCAGCAGTTATCCCACCCGGCGGAAAGCGAGAGGCAGCAGTTATCCCACCCGGCGGAAAGCGAGAGGCAGCAGTTATTCCACCCGGTGGAAAGCGAGAGGCAGCAGTTATCCCACCCGGCGGAAAGCGAGAGGCAGCAGTTATTCCACCTGGTGGAAAGCGAGAGGCAGCAGTTATTCCACCTGGTGGAAAGCGAGAGGCAGCAGTTATCCCACCCGGCGGAAAGCGAGAGGCAGCAGTTATCCCACCTGGTGGAAAACGATAGGCAAGATATGGTGCAGCTGGAGGGTGTTGAAGTTCGACATTGAAAAGGTATTCTTTTAATCGGAGGTAATAGTCTTCTCATTGAGTGGGTAGAATTGAGGAATTATATCCACCCTGGAGGTGGTAGGTTCCGTGGAACTGCTGGCGTCATTGGAGAGAATAGGTTTCCAGATTCCCGCCAACCTCTAGTTGGAGATAATTTCACTTTTAGTCTCTTTACCTTGGTTCGTGGTGATTCTTTTGAATCTGATTTCGTGAGTCCTCTTTGGTAATGATCTGGTAGTCCATACATAAGTGCAGCGATGGCCGAATTCTTCCTGATGTCTACGCGATCCTTCTCAGAAGCGCTTTTCGTCACAGTTGCAAGGAGGAATAGAAAAGTAAGAATAAGTAAGGCGACGGGAAGAGATAGCCATCCCCAACGTACCAAAACATATACTTCTTGGTCAAATGCTTGGCCCCGTACAAACTCGCTGTTAGGCGATGATCTCATAATGTTGGTTAGTGCTACGGCTAATCTGTCCACGTGGGTACTGATGTTGCTTGCAAATAACCACGGGTTGAAATCGAGGCGTTTAGTTCTCACTTGGGTTGGGTGACCTAATCTCCACCTAAGGAGTGGCTTGGTTGAATTCTCAGGAATTGTAGTCAAAGCTGGAAATAGGCGATCAAAAACGACCACGATATTGAGCATAGTATCATTAGAGACTCCCCAATCAAGATTGGACGCGTTGGGACTCAGGGGCGGTGGATGAATCGTGATGTTCTCCAAGTAGTAGACATCGTAAGCTTTGTCCTCCAATTCGATGGCAAACCATGGTAAGGGGCCAGTCGTGGTGTTTATAAATGTGCTTGTAATATTCTCTCGATATTGCCCACTCTCTATAGAGGATTCAATCGTTTTCACACACCAAGTCATGACACACTCCTGCAACTTGGGTGCTATATTCGCATGAACCTGAGAGGCATTGGCCGAGCTAGAAATCAGGAAATCAACAATAGGATTTCTTATGTTTTTGAAGTTGATTGATCCACCCCAGAGTGGACTGCGTTCCGGATTCGTCAAGAGTGGCACGGTGCGCATCAGCAGAGTCTCTCCCACTGGGTTTCCGTCTTTTCCCAAAGCGTAGCCGGACATTAGAATTGGACCTTTCGATGTTGCATTCAAGAAATAACCACAGACTGTGGCATTGGGATAGGAAGATACCGTGGCATTGAGGTCGGAAGTCCAGTCCACACGTGTATCAAAACACCCATACGTGAGTAATTCTGGGACCTCTGTACATTGGCTACACATGCTGAGAGTTTGATATGTTGGCCACGTGCATTTGCTAGTCGGGCATGAGAGTGGGATGTCTGGACGAAATCCATCTCTATATGGGACCGGCTGTGTTCCGTTACCAGTGAAAAAGAGATCTGCAATTGCTAGGATATCCTGATCCGGCGCCACGGCAGGTATACCGTTTAGGAAATCCATAATAGGGCGCGGATTGTAATGGACTGAACGTGGAATAGAAGCGTTAGTACTTTCTAGTACCCAACGTTCTGGAGTCGAAAGGACCTGCTGGAAAAACGGATCAAGTGCCAGAGCAAACAAAGTAACTACCGCTCCGAGCGATGCAATTGTTTTCCCTCGTGTATGTACCAACAGTTGGAGTGAGCCCCATGGCCCCCTTGATGCATTATCGAACATCTCGAAATCCCATATCTTCTTCGAGTCTCCTTTGATGAACCAACTCCATTTGAGTTGGCCAATAGCTTCAGCAACTGGTAAGAGAAGGGCAGCACCAGCAACTCGAGAGAGAATTGATACAAAAGCGTTTAGCGTCAACCCCATGTTTGTAAAGGGCCACTTTGAAACTGGCCTATTGCTTAGTACAATGAGGGTGGCGATAATTGCTCCCATGCAAACAGCGCTGATGAGCCAGCTGATGATTTCCAGTAGCCATCGTTCGATCACATTATTGGAAGAATTGTAATTCCAAAGCTTCTGTTCAATGCGCTGAGCAATATTTGCGTCTGGGTCAGCCTTCTCGTTTTCGAATGGCGGTGGTTGTACCCTAATGGATGGTGCCTTAGGTGGGCCGTTACGAATGCCAAGGCCTAGATGTAGCTTGCTGCTGGTGTCTACAGGAGGCTTCTTTGAAGTTCTTTTGTCGGAGGCAGTGGTGATGGAGAGTCCGTTGTCAAGCCTAACTCGAGGACGATCCGTGGGAAAGAAGCGAAGCAGAGGACGACGAGGCTGCTGCTGCTGAATGACTTCTGGTGGTGGTTCAGGGATCGGCCAGATGACTGAGCGGTCACTAGTAGTTTGAATAGTTGTGGTTGGGCTTGGATTGATTGGGGATTGTAGTGGTACATTGGCGTTTGCCGGGCTTAGGAAAGTTGGTTTGCTACGAGGAAGAATCTCGGGGGTCGTAGGTGTTGTTGGAGTAGTGCCATACGAGTTTGGCGTTGCTCGTTCGTCATGGGTCTCCAGGTAAATCGGGATGCCTGGGAAGGCCGGCCACAGTGAAGGACTTCTGGGCGGATGTGCCATGTTACTGCTCTCCCGTGGAACAAATATCGGATATGGCATGGAAAAGGAAAAACCTGGTGTACAAATCGCTCTAATGAAAACAAGAGAAAGATTGTGTAGGAAAGCCAAAGTGTAAAAAGGATACAATAGGCTGACTCGGCGCTGCAGACTGCAAGTGAGGTTCTTACCATCCGACTATAATCTATGCAAGCTACTGTACGCCTCCCCCTCAAAAATCTATGATTGGAATGTGTATGAAACATCAAAGCATGGCTGTTACTGTGGCGTGCATGCCAACTATGCCATCGTTCTAGAGAATGGTGCATTACCAACCTAATTGACCATTCACACTTCGATCTGTGCGCACTGACCCATAACAGCATCCATGAATAAATGCCAAGAAAGGCGGCTGAGGGTTGTTTCTAGGACACCTGCATGCGGTGAGTGCATCGGGTGCTGTCAGGCCGGGGCACCGGCGAGGGTGTAGCCGTACAGAGAAGTAGGATAAGCGCTGCTCTGGCCGGTTAGTGAGCCTAGTATATGCTGTTGCCGCCGCGTTATGAAAAGGTATGCACGCCGGCATATAATTAGGATCTGGCCCCCATCCGAGGTTAGGCTGATGATGACGATGTGGCACAGTATACAGGCGCTTCCAGCCTCATGAGGCTCTGAAACTACGGTACAGGCATAGAAGTTAGAGAACAATGTTGGTTATGTTGGGAGAACGAATCATGGAACTTGACGCGGGCTACAATATGATCTTGTGCGGCGCAGTATTCCTGTGTAAACAGTGAAAACATTTGTTGTTTCGATGTTTCTAAGGTGGGGTATTGGGTGATGTGGCGTTCGCGCGATCTGTTAAGCGCGCACCGCCGATCCAACTAACTATATTTATAGCCAGCCAATTGCATCTGTCGGCCCTGCATTCTTATCGATTGTGGATAACGGTTTTGTTCGCTTGATCAAAGTCACAATGGTTTTGAGGAGCAGATTGGAAACAAAATATTCTTCCCAGCTTGATGTGATGACTCTGCGTCACGCTCATTTGGACTGGCATGTGAATAAAAACCCTTCGAATCTTTCAACAGCACTAAAATGTTGACGGCAGACAGCTGACACTACTGTGGCTTATGTTTGCCTGTCCTATTCGACAACAGATGTCTACCAACACGTATACTTGCATTGATGTAGGCCTTCGCGATGTAGCCTGAGCGGATGCGGCTCTAGGAGGTCTCCGTCTAATAGCCCAGGCATCTGATTGGAGCCACTGTTTGCACTCATGGCGTCAACAACTGCGCCGCATCTTTCTAATTCGCTCAGAGAATTCAATTTCAAGACTAGATAGTACAAGCTTGTTTCTTGTAACCGCCTATAGTTCGCCCCCACTTACCGGTATGGAGAAACAACAAGAATTTGCGCTTAAGCACGACGTCTTGGGTTTCGACTGCTATGAAGAGGCTGGGAATTTGGCCTCTTTCGGGTGATTCGGAGGAAAGACGAGCCACGTATGTTCACGAAGTGTGTTTCTATCATCTCATCGGAGGTTTCAAGGCGAACAGCGACCCAGAAGGCTAGAAGAAATTCTAAAAACAGTTTTACAATCAGACTCAGGGCGCGTGTGGAAACAACATGGGAAGCGGGCGTCAGGTGAACCGATATCTAACCGTTGGGAACATCAACTAATACCGATACAACATTATGAAGGATTGGAAGCAATCTGGTTGGAGCTCTATTGAAAACATGGCTGCTCTGGGCACAACAGCACGCGCCGAGCTAAAGAAAGGATATCACGAAATTTGCAATGACTGATTTATGACTTCCAGAACCGCTTTCCATCCTAAACCGGCCCGGCAAAACGCAGAGAGCCATCATTTGTTCCTGATATTCCAGGCGTGCGGATGCGTGCGTTGTGCGACAAGGGTATTTATAAAACCTGGAGATGGAGCCCGCTAATACTCCACTCCATCCACAGTCGATCCCCAAATATACGATAGACGGGTAGGAGATGTTCCGTACCATGTCGTGCACCCAAAGGCTTATGTGTATAGCCTACCTCCATCTCGGAAGATCAGGATCCGCTGACAAAACAATGGCCCTTAATATTTTGTAAGACCATCTAGACGGTTACACGACTGCTTACCGTCAGCGAAATGCCTGCACATGATCTTGGTACGGTCAGCAGCGGCAATCCTATGGGAGTAGCAGGGGTGATGTAATTCTGTCTATTGATAATGTCTTAGAAGGAAATCTCTCCTGGCGAAGAGAAGTGTACCTTGCCAGCGGGTAAGTCACGTGACTATTCAATGCCTTTGCGGAGAGATCTGTGGTGAGCTCCCTGCCGATTTCAGCACTAAACCTGCTAGCAATTTTCTCTCTGAAAAAGGTGAATCTTTTTTTACGATGTACATGTATTTTAACGATGGAGCGATGATGCCGGTTTTCCCACTCCTAGGTTCCAAGGTACGGATATGCATTTCTTCAGAAAACCATAGAAGCACCGAACTAATAACGATATAATATGTACAATTTGCTCTTTGCAAATTCATATGGGTGGTATTCTCAATTTCAGAATATATCGCCAAATAATATTTACATCAGGCCAATATATCCACTGATCAATAATGGCCATCGAATTTACCTCATGTGAGGCCGGTCTTCCTTCTGTGAAGAATAGCAGCAAGCAGAAAGCAGAGGAACCCTAAAACACCACACGATCCTGCAAAGACTTGTCCGTAGAGATAGTGTCCACTTCCACGCTCGACTAATTTCCCCCCTCCAGGACCTCCGATGAGCACACCAAAGCTAGAAAGTGCGAAACCCATACCCATTCGGGTCCCAGTCTTCTTAGGGTCTATTGTTAAATCGGCAAGCGTTGACGGAAACATTGCTTGCAAAGCCGATGCAAACAAACCGTAAAAGGTTACAAATGTATACATGTCAGCTGTGGTCTTGATGGCTATCCATGCAAAGAGGAGCACGGATGCGATGAAGCTAACTATCAAGCTGATAGTGAGAGGACGAAGATAGCGGCCCGCCACGTATGCTGGTAGTAGACGTCCAGGTATGCCAACTCCGTTGAGAACCATGAGAATTGGTATGGTCTCTTCGAGACTCATGTCTAGCGTGTTGCGTGCAAAAGCGTTAACCTAAGGTTATTAGTATGGCAATTGAGAAAAGAGCCATCAACACGTACATAGAAAAAAGCGAACCACAGCCCAGTGAAACAGAAAACAGAGCCGAGAATCTGTTCATGTCAGCAAGGCGGGACGCAGGATAAGATTTTCTGATACTCACAAACAAATCGAAAACAACATCCTTCAACTCTCGAGGCTCAAGCATTTTTACTGAATCTTTTGGCGGCAAGCGCTTCTTCATGAGTCTTTCTGCTATGACAAACAAGACCAAAGCCATGAAACCCAAACATCTCACAGCCCAACCAAATCCAATTCGATCGATAAGCCTATTGAGCATGATTGGTATCACCATGCCGCCCGTTGCTGTTCCAGAAAGCACGATTGCGAGTGCGAAGCTTCGCCTGGTCGTGTCGAAATAGGTCGACACGACTGAGACCATTGGCACAAATAAGCATCCATTTGCCAGGCCGATACAGACGCCCTGTGCAAGAATGAATTGCCAATACTCCACGCAAATACTAGTTAGGAAGATGCCAATGAGCCACAAAGCAATGCCCATTCGTAGCACCAGCTTAAAGTGACCCGTATCGGATGCGGCACCAGACCACAAAGGAATGGACAAAAGGAAGAACACCGTCAAAGCGCCAATCCAGGATATGTTCGACGGAGTAGAAAGGCCAATGGAAGTGTAATGTGCTTGAAACATGCCGAACGACGTGACGAAGCCCCAGACGAAGAACGTGATAATATGGCCGCCGAGGACCTGCGACCACGCTGCCCAGCCTCCATTCGGCGGAGGCTCAATTGAAGCTATCCGGGATACATTGAGGTTGAAAGGGGTTTCCGGCTTGTCAGGCAATGAAGGATTGAGCTCACCGAACTCCGGCGGCGGTACTTCTGGTCTAATGCTAGCCATCGTGGTACCAGATGCTAGCGATGTTGTTTGCGCAAGGAGCAATCATCCTGGCAGAATTTCTACAAGCCATGCTGAGTCACCAAGTCAGTTCGCGACGGCGGAAAACTCTTATTCCAAAGTTATGAGGTAATGCGAAAAACGGTAGCGGAACGCGAGCCGCGCTCAGTTGCCGAGGCCCAGAAATACCGCGTGTAGCCTTATCACCGCTTTTCCGTGCAGGCCTCAGCCTCGTCTTTGTTGCCAACACTGCATCTTTGTTCATATAGAAGTCAAAAGCAATCTTGGAGACTTATTATTTGCTAATGCCCCGAGGAGCGGTAGGCCAGCCACAACGCAAGTACAGACCTCAAGTAACTCATCAGCTCAACTCCCAAGAGCTTTGCCAAGCAAGTAATAACTAAAGAACTAGCAGTCTAGCTTGATATAGCGTTAGAGGCCGATTGAACTGCAACATGACAAAAGTAGAAACCCACTCATTATTCGGGCATAAATTATTTCCAGACAGGCATGTAATTCCATCAATACTCAATATCTTCAACTACAAGAAGCGTACAGAAGAACGATTTTCCTACATGCGGCTAGAAAATGAAAAGGTTCATACCATGAGCACTGGTGTTTTCGTCCGTGATAGTTTATTTATACACAAGCAGATAGTCATCGCAGTAGTCTTTTCCTAAGAACAAATATATGAAAGCTAAGATATGAGTACTCGTGGATTCGGGAATAACCAACCTACCCGCCTCGACCACCACCTCTACCTCTACCTCGACCACGTCTCCCATACCCGTGCGGGCCATACCCACGCCCTCTTCCATAACCCTGTCGACCGTGGTCTCGGCCCCACCAATTGCCTTCGTCTCTCAGATCCCTCCAGCGCTCATCCAACTCCCTTGACTTTGTGAATTTTCCACCCTGCTTGTTCTTCGCCACGCGAGCATTCACGCCATCCTGAACCAGCAATTGCATATCCAAACAATCCTCATTGCCCTGCTCATACATGCCGAGGTTCAAAGCATGGCCTTGGGGATCATACGATGATCTAACATCGACGTTACCTGAGTCTGGAAATCGCACGATGGATTGCGAGAGGAAGGTGTCCGGGTGTGGGTCTGTGATGGAGTGGAAGGTAAGGCTTTGCACGACGTTTTGGACACCGGCGTATACGTTGGGCGATGCGGGCGATGGGATGGACAAGCTGTATACTGGCGAGTCTCGGCCACGGCGCCAGTAATCTTCTTGATATGCGCCTCGTCTCGGTGGGATACGTGGATTTAGGTATAAATTCCAACCGCCAGATACAGTTCGTACTTTATTCTTTGATCCATTGACAATTGAATTGTAGGCAGAGTCATGATTCTTGGCCCTGGCTCTAGGCTTGACTGGCAGATTGATGGCCTGATATGCATGTGACCCTGATAGGCGCAGGTCAAAGACCTTGAGCATAGTATGCATTGATACGCCTGCCACGATGCGCTCAAGGCCCTGTGTGGCAAGTGAGTAGATTGCAGAGTCATTTGTAGAATCCCAGAACGTGGTCTCAAAGTCTCGTCGAGAGCGCAAGTCGTGCAATCGAACGATACCATCGTGCCCACCGGAGAGGAATACGTTGCCTGTTGGAGAACCACCCTGAGCCGTGCTTGGTACGGGTAAGATGGAAAAGATAGTTGTGCTTCGTGATATTTGACTGGAGTCTGATTTGAGGTTGAAGGCTCGGAGAGGTTGAGCCATGGAGCCATCAGGTGTGATCTCATAGACTTGGATAGGTCCAGGCGCTGGTGGCGCCATCCCAATTGCTACTTTGTCATCAGAGAGGAATGTGCAAGACCAAATTCTGCCATTCCCTGCTCCTGAAGCGACTGGAGTAACTTGAACGATGGGCTCGACTGGATCTTGTGGTGGGTCTTCGTGTCCGATGGGGTATAAAGCCAACGATGTATCTCCAAAAGCGGTAGCTAGCATAGGATCGCCTAGGATAGCAGCTAGCATAGGCTCTCCAGATGGAGAAATAGATATTGATTCCACAGACCGTCCGGCAGTGTTGTACTGTTGCCCTTGGGTTTGCTGTCCTTGTATATCCCAGCAAATTGATGAGAGTTGACCTTTTGTTGTTCCATACACTATTTCATTGCTACCATCGCGTGGTTGAAGCAACTTCAAGCTCGTTATCTCAGCTGGTCCCTCCCAGCCGACGGGGTTTATAAATGAGTACCAGTGATTCAGATGTCCGAAAGCATCAAATGAGGCTGAACTTGGAAGAAAGCTTCGCTCCAGCTCTTCATCCCATATCTTTCTAGATGCTTTACCCGTCTCTTTAGTTCTCATGATGATCTGTGTGCCAATAGACCATGCCAGCACCTCTCTCCGTTCGTTCCAAGCTCCAAACATAACTTCGTAACTGTCAATGCTTGGCCGGTAGCACGCATTCTCTATCTGCCACGCGTTCAAGGCTACTCTGATACCAGGAGGCGGCTCCATGTACTTTGCAATCAAGCCTTTGCGGTGCCAGTTTCGATACATGGTTGTCAAACCGTGAACTGAGCGCCGAGCATCTGAGTCGAGCCCACTAAACCGAAAACGGCCTTTGAGGAAGGCTTTCCAGCCGTCCAATCTCACAAACTCTGCAAAGTGGCGGCTCGCAAGGGATAGATGAAGAACATCTCGAGGATGGTCAAAGTAATTGGTGATCAACGAAAGAAGTTCGTTTGGCAAGGTGTTGAGCATTGCCATGATTCGACGTGTGTTGTTATTGACATCTATGGGACCGGAGATGATATTTATCCTTGTTTTTACCGGCAAGCATGCCAGGTGTGCTTGAAAAGCGAGTGACTCTTCGACGATGACGCAGAAGTTTCATGAGGCAGTGCTTATGGTTGTCGCACTAGCGACGAAAATAGAATAGTCAGCAAGAGAACAGTCGTCGTTGGCCCATATGTCTCCAGCGAAACCCGTCATAGAATGTGTGGACAGCAGCTACAGCAATCAGGCTGGTTCTTCTTCCCCTTCATCTTCATCACAGCACTTCGTTGACGGCGCTGGGCTCAGGGGCTACACTCGCGTTCGCCGCGTCTCGGCCTCGGAAATAAGCTCTTAGCTAGAGCGGTGCCGAAGACGCCAGTGGCACTCCCCAGGCCCAGATCGCCGCACGCATGCATAGCGCGACGCCTGTCAGTTTGTTTCATGGCTGCGAGCTCTAACCAAAATCACGATCTTCGCTCGGAAGTTTACCTTCCTTCATCTGCGGAGCTATGCGACTCTTGATCGCTATGGCTCTCCACAAAGTAACCTGTGTAACGCGCTGCTCTACACAACCCGGTGCTTATCCGCTCGCTGCTGGCCAGCCACAACCCTGACCCTGACCTGTCCGTCGCCATCCATCTAGTGTGGGCCTGATTGGCGCCAACCTTAATCCTGGGGACCTGCTTCGCGTGGCGGTATTAGTTGGCCGTCTCCTGTGCCCATGTGGGCACTCACAACCTGACACGACACTCGACCTTCGCGTCGCATTGCGACACACGCCTGCGCAATGGCTGACTCGCAAAACGGCGAGAAGGAGGTGTATGCCCTCCTCAGTGCTGTTGCGACCAATATGACCCGCTTGCGACAGGCCATTGACGGCCTGCGGCCCATTCACAACCGCTGGGTAGGCAACAACGGAACCTCAATCAATCTGATTGCGCAACTTACTGCCCTCAAATCCAGCCTGGCAAATATTCACGATTGGCTCAACCATGCCCTTGCCGATATTCATCCTCAGCTACTCTCTGACTTGGACGTCTTAATGTCCTCGTGCAGAATGCTTGTCGAGCATTTGGATGGCCTGATCAACCGCCTTCACCAGCGGGACCACGACTCTTTCGATTTTGCCATGAAGCTAAAGTATGCAATCGGAAGCAGATCAATGGACCGCCTGCGAGAGGTTGCCCAAGGGCAGAACGAAGCTGTCACTCTCCTCCTCGCTGCCTGCAAATGGTGAGCCAGTTATGGCCTCTTCAGCATTTAGCCGCCACCTAACCCAGTGTAGTCATGCAACGGCGCAGCGCAAGATACTCCTCCACAAGTCACGCCAGATTCGTGCACGTGATGTCAAATCGCTCAAGGTACTAACGCGCTCATCAACAGTCAATGGCGGATGTCTAAGAATTTTGACCCACGCATCGGGCCTCATTCAGTGGTTCAGATATATGTACTATATCAAGCTTTTGCGGAGACAGCCAGAATACGACCCAACCGAGGAGGACTACGAAATTGCCGCCGCGGCGATACGCTCAGATGCAATTGATCGCGCGCTGCAAGAAGATGCCACTGCTTTGCGGAGAGAGACCAAGCTCGTCTTTTTTGGCAAGCATAATAGCGGCAAAGAGCTAGTGATGAACCAGTTGAAGGCCCTATATGCCGATGGCTATCATCTTATAGAAGCGCGTAAATCTTTCCGCTACGCTATGCGCTCAAATGTTCGCTTGCTCATTCATGCTATTATCGATCTACTCAAGGACACAGGCATCCACCTTCCAAGCGAATTAAACCAACACTTTGCGATCTTGTTGTACGAGGTAGAAACAGTTGACGACTCACAGCAAATAAGTCAAGGGGCCGTCGAAGCTGTTCAGACCATTTGGACATGTCCCGAGTTTTCTACAATCTACCTCAAGAACTTTGAAATTGACTTCCCACAGTACGCCGCGTACTTTGCACAGGAGATTGAAAGAATAGCGAGCCCTGATTACATACCTTCAGAAGCAGATATCATTCGCCTCGACAAACCCTCCGGCGGCGTCAAGGAACTGCGATTTAACTGGGGCGAGTTAGACGTTCATCTCTTCAACCTCTCAACAAGCGTCCCAACGCACTTTCGCAAACGCTGGTACCACCAACTCGAAGGCGCAACCGCGCTCGTCTACACAGTCGACATCTCCCTCTATGACCGCCTCTATTTCGGCCAAGCCACAGAATCTCAGCTCCTGGACGACCTCGCCGCCTTCGAGTCCTGGTCCACCTCCGACCGCTTCGCCAACTCCTCAATAATCCTCCTCCTCAACAACTTCACCCGATTCCGTGAAAAGCTGCCACACGCGCCTCTTCAGACCCTCTTCAAAGACTACGTGCCCGACGATGCCGACCCGGAGACCTCGGCACGCCAGTACATCCTGCGCCGCTTCAAAGACATGAATCGCAACCGCCTCTCCATCTACTCCTTCTGGGTCGACCTCGATCTCAGCGACAACACGCACTTGTACGCCGCGCTGAAAAAAACTATCCAGCATATCCAACAGCGCAAGGCGAGGGAGGAAGTTTTCAACGCGAGTACTGTGTCGGCAAGTTCGGGGAGCCGTTCGGGCACCGGGCTGGCGAATCGGCTGTTACCGACGCGCAGCACGGTTTCGAGGGATAGTTGAGGCGGACGGGCGGTTTGTGGGGGTGGAGTTGCGCCGAGGGCATGGGGGGCGGCGGGTTGGCGGAGTTTGCGGCGGCTTAGCTTGGCTTGGGCTTGGGCTGGTTTTGGGCGTTTGGATGAGATACCACACGGCGGGTGATTTACTTGCATGGGATGCATTCTTTTGCGTGGTTGAGCGGCTGGGATTTTGCATCAGGAGCGCTTCTGTGATGGGGGACGAATGTGCCTAGCAGATTGTGCTGGAGAAGGAACTTGATAATAACGAATCCTACTTCTGAATTTTGTTTTCCTGTTCGTATACTACAGCTCTTCAGTTATATCCTTCCTAACTAGCTTATAAGATGGAGCGCTCGATACGGCTGCGTGATCTGATACTATTATTTGTACCCTCCAATTACTATATACCTATGTATTATCTAAGATTCAAGCATATTCTTAGGGTATAGCTAGATAGGTAGCTTAATATAGGTAGTTGAATTAGTACGCAGACAGTATCGTAATGGGTTTAGTTAACTAAGATGTCACTAGCTTTTACTGGCCGTAGATACACGCATGCGATTATAGGTGAAGAAACCCGCGGCCAAAAGGGGCGCTCCTAGGGATAACTTATGGGTACATATATGATCTGCTTATCATAAAGCCTCCTCCTTTGAGTCTTCCTATTCCCTACGACCTGCACCGACCAACACGGCCTTTACCCCCTTCTACCAACGAGAGAAATCAAACTGGCTCATGACCCCATCACCACCGCGCTCCATCTCCACCATCAACTTCCGCACACCCGAACCGTCTTCCCCCATCGTGCCAATACCATACACAGCCTCAGCCAACATCCGCAACTGCATCGGCATCTTTTGATCTCCATACCACTTAACCACGTCATCCTTCGTCACTTTCTTCCTCAAATCACTCTCCCCAAAAACAGCACACTCCTCACCCTTCGCCGCAGTCCACCACGGCGGAAGTAAGCCTCCACGCACACCCGCCTTGACGAGGTACTCGCGAAACAGGCCGGCGCTAGAAACCGCGCCGGCATAAACGCTGCGCGGCGAGACTTTGTTCTCAAAGAGAAAGTCGTCCGCCTGGCGCATGCGAAACGAGTCGACGAGGAGGCGGAATACGTCGTTTTGCGGGCGGTCGTGCAGATAAGCGTTCTGGTCCAGCCTGGTGAAGGGATTCGGCACGTGCTTTTCGAGGCCGTTGGGGCGGAGTGTGGAATAGGTGCTGGGTTGCTCGGCGTTGGCGGCGGCGAAGATGGAGCATGGGGACTTGTGCGTTGTCCAGTGGGCCTTTTGGCATTCGCGGCTGCAGTATCGGACGACTTTGCATCTGGCGCAGGTTTGGAGGGTGGGGAGGGACTTTGCTGTGGCGGTGGAGTTGCAATGGGCGCAGGTTGGGGGGTTGTTTGTCATGGTGAAATGCGTGATTGAGATATGTATCTTATGGGTGCGGGGAGGTATGCTGGACCCAAAGCAAAGCAGCTGGAGGTTTTGTGGGAGTAGAGTAGACTTATGACGGATGCTAAGGTTATCCTTTCCTTTGGGCTTTACTTGCGCTAGATGCCAGATAATTGACGCAGGTGCTGTTGACACTCGCGGCAATCACAACTGCTGAGAGGCGTGTTCATTCTTTCCTGTCCTGAGATGGCGACACTAAGCTCGATGATAAGGAGACGCTCTCAAGGTGTAATGGCCTTATGCAGACGTTACTGACTCTAGGAATATGACGCTTCCGGATATTCCTGTCAATCCTCGATTCGTACAAATCTGCTATACATACTACTCTCTAGATCTATTTACAGTGTAATCCCAACTGCCTTGGTGCACGGCAATAACCAGCACGCACTCCCTGCAACTTTCATTGAAGCAATTCATTCCAATTATTAATCCGCCACATTCTCGCCCAGCGCTTAGTAATTCCCGAAACACATCTCGTCCCAGCATCGAGAAAAGCTCGAAGAATATCGGTAGCTATCAAGCGCCATTGCCATGCTCTGCGGACCAACGTTGCTACAGTCCCACCTTGCCAGACCAAAAGCTCCTGTCCAAGTATCACTACTTGGACAACCCATCATGCAACGAACTTGATTAATTAGTGACGTGAAACTCAATGATTTCAGCATGCAACAATTCCCACACGCTCATACGGCACATACTCAACTCAAGAGCGATAATAAATTTCATTCCATCATCAATCATACTATGCCCTCAACTCCAACCCCTGGTAAAGCAAACGCCCATCGCCCAATTCCCTCCCCCCCCGCAAGAAACCCGCGAATCCCTCCACTCCATCCCCTCGCAAAGAGCACATATCCCATCTGCCCACACCCGCTTAAGATACCATAAAACAAGGCAGCGCCGTAAGCGTATACGAGTAACATGTCAAATATATCATTTTGCATAGCCATCCCTCTAGTCGCAATATCCACCCCCTCATTCGCCGAGAAAATAGAAGCGGAAAATGAAGAAACGGGGCGTGTGAGCGCCGAGAGAAAATATCCACGCGAGAAAAGGGCCAAGTTGACCGATGATCTGAAGCCCGCTTGCGCGAAACGCAGTGCGAGGTTGTGAAAAGCAAAAAAACGCCAATTCATGCCCCACACGATCTCAACCATGATATACCCGACCGTCCCCGTCCCAAAAGAAAATCTCGCGAAGAAAGCGTTGCGTCGGTAATTTGATTTCCACTATTTCAGCGTTGGCAAAAGAGCTCTATTTCACCAAGTTGACCGCCGCCCGGGTTGAGGTCGCGTTGCTGCTCTTTCCAGTTTTCGAAAGCTTCTTGGACGTCGTCGTCGCATTGGATGGAGACGTATGTGTTTTCGCTGTCGAGGTATTTGAGTTTGACTTGGCCGGAACCGAGGGAGACGGAGGTGGAGCGTTGGAGTTTGGCGTCGATACGGTCTTTGAGCGATTGGAAGCTGATGTTGGTGCTGACGACTAGCACCATGGTGCTACCAGCTGAGGGACAGTGGACTTTAACTTTGAGCTGTGTGGGGATGTTGGGTTCTTGTTGGGATAATGGGGGTGATATGTTGCGGGAGTCCATGGAGGCGGGAGTTAGTGTGCCTTGGCTTCGCTCGAAGGAGGACGCAGGGGTCATTGTGCGGGAGAGTGGCGCTCCGTAGTTTGGATCGCGGCGAATGGCACCTCCTTGGTATTCTACATTTGCTAATTCGGAAGCTGTACGTTGTTGAATTAGTCGGTCTCGCTGGATTGCTGGTGATTGGGTCGCAGCTCGAGGCGGAGGCATGTTATTGGGCGAACTGTTCTGACTGCGATTTACGATCGCAGCATTGTAAGCGTAGTGTGTCGGGAAAGGTGGTACATCAGGAACAGGCGCCTGCTGCGCACTTTGTGCTCTTCGGTTTGGCCCAAGATTAGAGTTGATATCGGGGCTACTAGCCGCTCTCAACCGGCCTTGGGATGATATAGAGGCATTTGGTGGCAGTGAGGGTCGTTGGCTACGCGCTTGTGAGTAGTGGGCAGAACCATCGCGGGACATGTGATTACGAGATTGAGCTGGGGCGGTGTAACGGTTGTTCTCCTCGTAGGAATACCCATTTGGCGGTGGTTGGCGTGGGAAGGGGAAGGTGCCAGCAGACGAAGAGCTTGTTCGCGCGTTGGAGTATGTTGACATTGGTGTTTCAATTGTGGGCGAGAAATGGGACTCCTGATTGCCCCCAACCTGGAGTTGCTGAGTGCGCAAGCTAAGGGGTGGTTGACCGGAACCGGGGCCTGGGAAGCGGGGAGGCGGCTCATTCGGTGGAGGCCCACTATCGCCTGTTGTTGATCTAGATCGTATGGAAGCATTCGAGCTTTGTTGGGGCATTCTATAACTATCCCTCGGATAGCCGGGGGCCACTGCATCGATGTCATCGTTATCATCATCATCTTCGTCTTCGCGATAGGGGTTCTCCAAAACAAGATCCTGCATATGCACAAAGGTCTGGTCTGAAGGCTTGGACTGGGTCGTGCTGGAACTAGATCGCGCCTGATCCTTCCAGACCCGCCGTTGCGCGTCGACCTGTGTTGCCCACTGCTTCATTTCTCCCTCAGAGGGGAAACGTATGATGAAATTCTCAATGCCTGGGTCGCCCTTCCAGAAGATTTGACAAGTGTACGAGCCTATAATTCTATTAGAATTTCTTGTGTAATTTTTGTTGGTAAGTCGACTTACCTGGTTTTTGTAAGGAAACTGTCTCGGTGACATTTTGCATGAAGATGCGGCCTTTCAGCTGCAGTTTCGGCTTGCCATCTTTTGTAACTAATGACTTTGTAGACATCTTGTTCTTAGGCTTGTTGATGTTAATTTCCTTGCAGCAAAGCAGGATCATTTCAAACAGGAAGATCTTGTAGTCGCGCTCCTCATTCTTTGAGGTCAAACTCTCACCCTTCAGGACAGTATATTGTCCATGGAGAAGCAAATCACCAAAGCCTTCAATTCGATGGCCTTTCCAGTCTTCAACGAGCGTCTTGAGCTCTTCAACAGCCTCGACGCGTTCTTCACGCCTGATGGCTTCGTTGGCGCCGGCGAGCACAGACGATGCTGCGTCAATGCCTTTGGAAATATCCTCTCGTCGTTGTTTGTCCAGGTCACCCTTGTCCCTCAATTGCTGTTATTATTAATTAGCACTATATCTGAAACCAGCAAAATCAAATATCATACCAAAAGCAGAAGCGGGTATTTTGTCAGACGCTGGAACGGCTTCAATAGGAAGGAGGTCAGCATAGTTGGGGATTCGACCATTTGGCGCATCTCAGGCGATCCGCCAGTCTCTTTGAGTTTATCAAACTCGCGCATTGCAATTTGCTCGCATTTCTTCTGGTTTGCGATGTATGATTCGTAGACCTTGAAGGCGTCCTTGTAGAGCACAAAGAGATTGCCCCAATTTTGTTCCTCTGGGGGCTGTGCGTTGAGCTGCTCGACGCGGATTAGGAAGCGACGCTGGAAGTCGAGGAGTGCGTTGAGGTTGTGGAAGATGTCATGCACCTGGTCGCCGCTGATGACGCCCTTTTCTTCCACGAGCTTTTTGAACTCCTGCAAGAGTTCTAGATGCTGGACGTATGTGCGCTCTGTTTTGACCAGTTCATCGATGATGTGCTCGCGCTGGGTGCGCTTAGTGGAGGAGACTAGCGCGTCATCAAAAGTGGCAGCCGCGCTCAGTTTCCCACTTGCGACGAGCCTGTCCAGCACGACATTTACAACGTGGGCGACCTATGCAACGTTAGCCTGGGAATACTCTGGTAGAGCGGGATGTGCTCGCCTTCACAAATCCAGTCGTGTCATCGCCGTACAAGTCGGCTAGGATGAAGCAATTTTCCTGAGGGATGTTTAGTTCCGAGACACAGCTCTGGATGAATCTGTATGTGGCCATCTTCTCATTCTTCTTGATACTCTTCTCGTCTGACCGGGAGACGGGGATGCTCAGGCGGGTGACCGGGTCGAGGGCGTTGTACAGCTCCATGAGGGGGTAGCCTTTCCGGAAGGTCCTCCAGAGCAGGGTGACGGGGTCGACGTCGTCGTCTACGTCGTCATCGGCCTTGCGCTCCTCCTCGACCATCCATTCGGCAAAGCCTGGGATGAGACGCAGACGGTTCTGCAGGTTCAGGCATCGCTGGAAGAGCGAGGTGTCCTTGTCGGCGCGCTTGTTGAGGACATTGTCCGAGGCTTCGATGGGGGCGCCATTGACGGGAGTGGGGGGGTAGCTCGGGGGCTGTTGGGCGCCAAAGAGGGTGGAGGCAGAGGTGGCCTGGGTGCTCTGGGTGTCGCGGGCGCTGCTGTGAGAGTAGCTCGAGTACTGGCTCTGGTAGCTCTGGTGGGACATGAGGGCTGGCGGCCCTTGGTTGCTGGCGATGCGGGTGTGGGCAGAAGAGGCAGACTGGGCGGAGGCCGAGTGAGAGGTGTGAGCGCGCACCAGGCCCGAGTGGAAAGCAAGGCCGCCTTCCATGCTAGTTCTTCATCTCCTTGCACGGTGCAGCAGTCAAGTCCAAGCGCCAGTGACTAATGAGGGCGGGCTCCACTGGAGGTGCAGCGGCGGGGGAGCGTCAATCAGGCCGCCGTGGTGGTGCTGGAGTCGGTGTCGGAGTGGGGACAGGCAGGGCGAGCTCAGGTACCCGGTACGTGGTCGCAACAGAGAGGCTGCAGTGGTGACGGTGTGGTATGCGAGATGCAGAGGGCTGCAGTGGGCTGGCGTGCTACAGCTCGATAGGGGTGCGGCGTTTCAGCATGCACGTGACGCCCTGGGCCGCAGGACGGCCGACTCATGGGGGATGGGAGGGCCTCTTTTAGCCGTCGCCCATCCATGCCATGCCATGTCCAGAAAATGGCCTCTGCCATCTACCCACCCAAACACGGCCCTTGACGCAACCGACAAGCGCGTCTGCGCTGCACAACCTTTGCACCACCTGCGCGCCGTGGCCAGCGGGCTGCGTCGCCGAGGCGGGCCCACTAGGCGGCGTCTCACATGACTTGCCTTGTGCGTGACTGAGGTATCCTGAGATCGACGAACGGTGCAGCATGCAAGTGCCGGAGCATTATTCTCAGCTTCGCCTGCCTCGCTGATTGCAGACACGCCCAAGCGCCGCATTCTTGGGCAACCGCCTCACCGCTCCTCATCAGGTGCTCGCCCCAGTGGCGATGCTGCGCAGTTGGGTGTCAATGTGCGCGCCACGCCTCACCTGGCAGCGGTCGTCTGACCACGGGCGCGTACATTGTGCTGGTGGGAATTGGCAGAAGCCGTATGCTGCTAGGCGTGCCAGATCTGCCACCCAGGATGGCAATAAGTAGACAACACCAAACGGCCACTGTCGCTGTCACTGTCACTGCCACACGCCCATGCCATGCCATGTCTCATCCCAGCCGTGACCAGATGTTCGGTGCGGCTAGTGGCTGCTGCCGTTGTTCTCAGCACGGACTGTTGCTATTCCCAAGCCGGACACGACGACTACCTACCAAATGTCGTGACCTGCCAGACGCTCCAGGCAGCACTAACGCCTCCCACCCGACCATCTGCCCCCAAATAGAATTATACCGCTCTTCTCGCGCTCTACACGCGCGCGCCACCCTCCATTCGCGCGCCCAGCGTCCTCGCCAGCTACCATGGCGGGCCCTCTCAAGCCTGCTGCCCAGTTTTCCGGTCCGCCATACATGCATCCGTTCCGCCCAGCCTCGTCCATGAGTGCAAACAGATTCGACGAGGGCTACTCTGAGGACACGCGGAGCCAGAGTGGCAGCGACCTGGCCATGAGGGGCGACTTCCGCCTGGTCGACGATGTGCTGCAGCCTGACGCCCAACTTGCCCTGCCCGACTGGGTCATGGCCTTGAGCGAGAGCGAGCGCAGTGGTAAGTCGATTGCAAACACCAACGGGCCCAAGCTTACCGTACCCAGAATTTGCGTACGCCATCCTACGGTCCCTGCAGACGTCGTCGATAGCAGGCATAGTCGAGAAACTGAACCCCTTGCTGCACCTCGACCCCGTACTACACCTCCCCCCCGAAATCACATTCCAAGTCCTCTCCTACCTGAATCCGGAAACGCTGCTGCGCGCATCGACTCTGTCACGCGCTTGGAGAACGCGTGTGCTGGACAGTCCGCTGTGGAAGCTCCTGTTCCGGTTGGAGGGCTGGAACAGCAACTTCCCACAAGTGCGCGCATACGAAGAGGCTGAGAAACAAAAGCGCGCCGAGTGCAGGGAGAAGGAACGCAAGACGCGACCTAGAGCGGCTGAAGAATCAGATCATGACAAGCCTTCAAGCAAGAAACGTGCACGGGAGCGCCAGTTATTCGGCGATGGTGCGGCATCAGATCGCAGCATACGGGATAGGCTAGAACCCCTTACCATTGGTGGACCGACGAGTGGAGCTGTTGAGGCTGATCAAAGTCTGGTCAAAGCAGAGGACAAGATGGAAGGCCTATCATTTGATGGCGCCCCACCCGTGTTTACACCTTCTGCAGAGCTGAACTGGGAAAGGAGACTGGCCGCCCCCCACAATCAATTGCCTGCATTAGACGTGTCTGGAATTCCTGTACACCCCTCGCTATTACTGCCTGGTCTAGAACCTAAGATCAACTGGCAATATCTCTACAAACAGAAAAGGAGGCTTGAAGACAATTGGAATGCTGGCCGTTTCTCAAACTTTCAGCTTCCACATCCCAGCCATCCAGACGAGGCCCACACAGAGTGCGTTTATACAATACAATATTCAGGAAAGTTCCTGGTTAGTGGAAGTAGGGATAAGACTATCAGGGTCTGGAATCTAGACACGCAACGCCTGATACATCAGCCTCTTGTGGGCCACGCAGCTTCAGTTCTGTGCTTACAGTTCGACGAGCGTCCTGAGCAGGACATCATCATCTCTGGAGGTTCTGACTGCAGAGTCATTCTCTGGCAGTTCTCCACTGGCCGCATAATTAAGGAGATCGAAAAGGCACATTCGGAATCAGTCCTCAATCTCCGGTTCGATGATCGCTATCTTGTCACTTGTTCCAAAGATAAGACTATCAAAGTCTGGAATCGCAAGCAGATGTTGCCTACAGACGACACCTACCCTTCATCAACTATGAAGTCAGCAGCGAAGTTCCCGTCCTATATTATTAATATGCAAGATCAAGTCGAAACTCAGCACCTGCACATGAAGCCACTATACCCCTATAGTCTTATCATGACCCTTGAGGGCCACGGCGCAGCCGTCAATGCTATCCAAATCCTGGAAGGACAGATTGTATCCGCATCCGGGGATCGCAGCGTCAAGGTCTGGAACGTACGGACAGGCGCATGTGTAAGGACATTTTCAGGCCACAGCAAAGGTATCGCTTGTGTCCAGTTTGATGGGCGCAGAATCGTAAGCGGTAGTTCCGACGAGACTGTACGCATATTCGACCGAGCAACCGGTGCTGAAGTAGCCTGCTTACAGGGTCACACCAATCTTGTACGCACTGTGCAAGCCCAATTTGGAGACCTTCCCGGAAACGAAGAAGAGCTTGAGGCCGAGGCGCGCGCTATAGATAGGAATTTCTTCGACGCACAGAACAGGGGACTGGTCAGCAAAGATCTCAGCAGGGAACAGCGTCGTGCCCGCAACGCCGGTTCCCGAGACCCCAAGGCAATTTTCGCGTACGGGGCCAAGCTACCACCAGGCGGAGGAGGCAGCAAATGGGCACGCATAGTCTCCGGATCCTACGACGAGACGGTCATAATCTGGAAACGCGGTCCCGACGGCGCCTGGGAAAAATCCCAGACCCTCTACCAAAACGAAGCCGTGCGAAACGCAGGCGGCCGCCCAAGACGCTCCGCCGCCCCTCCTCAACCCCTTCAACCCCACCCTCCCCAAGCCCCCCAACCCCAACAGCAACAACAACCACAACAACCGCAGCAACAACCCACCATACACTCCCTTGCCCAACACGCACAAGCACAGGCCCAGGCCGCTACCTCGCTCGCAAACCAAGTCGCCCAACAAGCGCAGTCTCTCCTATCTAACCCACCACCCCCCACGGCCACTGCGCCAGCAGCCACACAAGCTCCCCCCGCACATCATCACCATCACGCTCACCACCACCATCATCCACACCCCCTTGCTGGTCCGCTCAACGCCCAGGGAACGAACTCGCGCGTGTTTAAGTTGCAGTTTGATGCGAGGAGGATTATTTGTTGTAGCCAGGATCCGACGATTGTCGGGTGGGATTTTGCGAGCGGGGATCGGGATATTATGCTTGCGAGTCGGTTTTTTGGGGATTCGTTTTAGGCGTTGGAGTTTTGAGGGAGGAATTATGAATCTGTTATGATTTTGTGTTTGGGATGGGTTCGGATTGCTTCTTGGGTGTGCGTGCGGTGTGAGTTTGGGGTCGATTTGATGATGGAGCGAATGGTGGCTCAGGGTATATATTGTGGGTGGCGGGTTTGTATATGGAGGGCGAGAGATATATATCACGACTCACGAGGTGGGCTTATCTGAGCTTTTTTTTTTCATGTACAGGAGGATTGGGATGTGTGATTGTAGTGACCCACGTACCGAGGACGCAGCTCTACACTACCATGCCAAGCAATCCGAATAGGACGCGTGACGAATAACACATCACCAGTCACTTACTCTACCGCAAAGATTCTTGCCGTGCAGGCAAAACACCCCAGCAACACCAACCAGCGTTGACTACCACGTACACAACACTGCAGCTACCTCACCATCCAATATCCCGAAGCAGCCCCATTCCCAAACCGACAAACACACGCACGTCATCCCCGCCCTGTTCCGCCAACCCAACACATGCAGCTCGTCGTTGCAATAAGCCCGCGCACCGACGCGGCAGCAGCGTATCCTCTCTTCCGGGCTTGACGTGACAGCGCATCCCAGATAGGAGGAAAGTGGCTATTTGTTCTCGCAGTGGCTGTGCGTGGGATACATTGGGGGTGGGGGAATCGTGGGATTAGGGGAAGGGATACGGGTTGCAGAAGGCAGAGTTGTGCTGTCGTGGGGCTTGGAGATGGGGTAAGGAGGTCATGCTTTGTAGTGTTCAAGCGATTGCACGGAGACCGGGACGCGCGGGAGTTATAGGACGGTTAGCATGTGTCTACGTGTTGTCTTCGCATCGCTGGTCGGATCGGGAGTGCTGGAGTTCCTGGACGCTGATGGTTGTCTTGTATCGTGACATGAGAAGATCGTCCAGGCACGTGACCCTGCGGAGGGTCGGCCGGCAAAGCAGCGGGTCATCGAGTCTCGGCGGTGCAGCCAATCGCCGAGCCGCCGGTGCGATGTCGTATTTCGTCACACTCAGTTTGACGAAGAGTGAGTAATTCGGAAGAATATGGGGGCAACCGTCGCCAAGGCGCGTGGCGTAGGGCTGAGAATCCCTGGTGGTTCGCCCGGATGCAGCGCTCTTCCGCCATCCGTCCGCCCTCAGCCACGCTAGTAGCGTTAGTTGGCATCTAGCGTAGTCGAGGGAGGTTGTGGGGGGTAGACGCGGCAGCTCATTTGTGGATGATACCCCTTGGGCGATGCGATATTCGTCCGGAGTGCGTGTTTGCTAAGAGGAGTAGGTGCTTCCTGGCGGCGTCGAGGATGGAAGTCGACGGCGGTAACGACGCCTGGGCTACCAATTGCAGACGCAGAATTACTGGCGGCTATCAAAGTCTATCGGAGATGGGGCGGTGAGGCGTGCTTGAGGCGCCACATCCATAACGCACGCGATTAGACCTCCAGTACAGTGCAGATGTATAGTAAACAGGCATGGCAAAGCCAAATGGCTGGCTGCGCGAATCGAGCCAAAGGGCTGCAGCTCCCTGTTCCTCGGCCCTGGATTCTGGAATGACGATGCAATTTGCGTCACTGTGCCAGAGCCTCAACCCGACCTCCCGGAATCTGCGCAGCAACGAAGAACGCCCGAGACTGACTGTGTGGAAAAAAAGCCGGACGAAGCGAAACCAGCCGCACTCGGCGGCGCCTGATTGGAGGGGAACAGCGTATACACCGTACCCGAGTGATTACGACTTACCGCCTCGGGCAGCCCTGATGGTAAGCGAGAGGCCTAGCGCGGGCTGCAGGCCATCCGCTTCCGTATCGTACGCATGCCAAGGTGACCCTCCGCCGCCATGAGGACCAGAACCATTTTGAGCGTGTCCTGCCGAGGGGTCTGCCTTCGTTATTTACTGCCTTGACCCGCCTGTTCTCTTTTCTGCCACACTCCCCCGTCTTCACCGTTTCCTGTCCTACTATACTTTCCTTTAATATTTAGACCCTTTTCGTCTTACTATTTTTCTTGATTTGCCCCTCAGCCTAGTGAAGACGATCCAGTGCCCATCGCCAGCAGTCTTACATCCAACTACAACCGGGAGTCTGCCCTCCCGGTATTCTAACCGCAGATATGACGGCAAACCCCCCACATAACGACGAGGAGGGCCGCCCAGGCTCCGAATCTGACACTTCAACACTGGCCGCAGAGGGATCACCACAGACCCGTCGACAACAGCCCCAACACAAGGATTCATATCCATCTGCGCAAGAAGAAGAAGAGGCCGAGACCGCCAGAAGAGAACAGGCAGTTCACGCCCTTGCGAGACGATTGACCTCCCAGAGTCAACAAGTCTCTTCCCACCTAAATCCATTCGATGCCCCTCCCAATTCAGCCTTGGATCCCCATGGCGAGAACTTCAATGCTCGAGCCTGGACCAAGGCTATGCTCCACCTGCAGCAAGAAGACGAGAACGCGGGGCCAACGCGTACCACTGGTATTTCATTCAAGAACCTCAATGTCCACGGATATGGTGCCGACACCGATTACCAGAAAAGCGTCGGCAACGTGTGGTTGGAGGGCCCCGGGCTGTTCAAGAAGCTGAAAGGTGACAAGGGTCGCAAGATCGACATTTTGCAGAACCTTGATGGCCTGGTTGAGGCCGGTGAGATGTTGGTTGTTCTCGGACCCCCTGGATCTGGCTGCTCGACTTTCCTGAAGACCATCACTGGCGAGACTCATGGATTCTTTGTTGACCAGAATTCGCAGCTCAACTACCAGGGCGTTAGTGCCGACCTGATGAACACCAACTACCGTGGCGAAGCTATCTACACTGCTGAAGTCGATGTCCACTTTCCCTCCATGACGGTCGGTGAGACGCTCTACTTTGCCGCCCAGGCTCGTCGACCGCGCAGCATTCCCGGTGGTGTTAGTGTTAAGCAGTATGCGGAGCATCAGCGCGATGTGATCATGGCCTTGTAAGAATTCTCCGTCTGTTACTAATATAAACGTTAACAATCAATTTTACAGATATGGCATCTCCCACACGATCAACACTCGCGTTGGTAACGACTTCATCCGCGGTGTCTCTGGAGGAGAGCGAAAGCGTGTCACCATCGCTGAGGCCTCGCTCAGCAGAGCGCCTCTCCAGGCATGGGACAACTCTACCAGAGGTCTCGATTCCGCCAACGCTATCGAATTTTGCAAGACCCTTCGCATGGAAACCGAGATTAATGGCACCACTGCCTGCGTTGCTATCTACCAAGCTCCACAGGCCGCGTACGACCTGTTCGACAAGGTGCTTGTGCTCTATGAGGGCCGCCAGATTTACTTCGGCAGAACTGCCGAGGCAAAGCAATACTTCGTCAACATGGGCTTCGATTGCCCTGCTCGCCAGACAGACGCCGATTTCTTGACATCCATGACCAGTGCCCTCGAGCGAATCGTACGCCCTGGCTGGGAGGACCGCGTCCCACGTACACCCGATGAATTTGCGCAGATTTGGAAGGACTCGCCAGACCGTGCAGCCCTGGTCGCCGAGATTGAAACCTATGAGCAGAAATACCCCATTGGTGGTGAACATGCTCAGCAGTTTGCCGAGTCTCGCAAAGCCCAGCAAGCACGTGGACAACGTGCCAAGTCACCCTACACCCTGTCTTACGTTCAGCAAATCAGTCTCTGTCTATGGCGAGGCTTTGTGCGATTGAAGGCTGATCCTAGTATCACCGTCATTCAGCTCATCATGAACTCTGTAATGTCTCTTATCGTCTCGTCCGTGTTCTACAACCTCTCGCCTACCACCCAAAGTTTCTACCAACGAGCTGCTCTTCTTTTCTTCGCCATCTTGATGAACGCTTTTGGATCTGCTATGGAAATCTTGACGCTCTATGCCCAACGCCCGATTGTTGAAAAGCATTCTCGTTACGCGCTCTACCACCCATCTGCCGAGGCCTTCGCCAGTATGTTGACGGACATGCCATACAAGATTGTCAATGCCATCACCTCCAATCTGGTGCTCTACTTCATGACTAATCTCCGCCGCGAACCAGGAAACTTCTTCTTCTTCGCGCTGATTTCGTTCACCCTCACATTGGTCATGTCCATGTTCTTCCGATCTGTTGCTGCCCTTTCTCGCTCCCTTGTTCAGGCCTTGGCACCCGCTGCCATTCTCATCTTGGGCCTCGTCATGTACACTGGCTTCGCAATCCCTCCTACGTATATGTTGGGTTGGTCTAAGTGGATCCGCTACATCAATCCCGTCAGCTATGGTTTCGAGTCGCTCATGATCAACGAGTTTCACAACAGGAACTTTGAGTGCAATCAGTTTGTTCCAGCTGGTCCTGCGTACGCCGGAATGACTGGCAGCAACATTGCTTGCCGAGCTGCCGGGGCTGTCCCTGGTCAGCCATTCGTTAGCGGTGATGCCTACATTGGCATCTCTTTTGACTACCGAGCTG
Organism: Ophiosphaerella herpotricha; assembly: GCA_028458525.1. Taxonomy (NCBI): domain Eukaryota; kingdom Fungi; phylum Ascomycota; class Dothideomycetes; order Pleosporales; family Phaeosphaeriaceae; genus Ophiosphaerella; species Ophiosphaerella herpotricha. The sequence continues at coordinate 162,106 of JALNQK010000040.1, forward strand.
AGCACAAGTGGCGCAATTTCGGAATTCTCTGGGCTTTCGGCATCGGTCTGATGTGTGTCTACCTTGTCGCTACCGAATACATTACAGCCGCCAAGTCCAAGGGTGAGGTTCTCGTCTTCCGTCGCGGACACAAAATTCCCAAGAGCAAGTCCACCGACGATCTGGAGGGCGCCCCGGCTGGCCGTACTATCTCTACTCAATACGACAGCTCTGACGAAATCGCCATCATTGAGCCCCAGACTGCTATTTTCCAGTGGCAGAATGTGTGCTACGATATCAAGATTGGCAAGGAGGATCGACGCATTCTGGACCATGTTGACGGCTGGGTCAAGCCTGGTACTCTCACTGCTCTCATGGGTGTCTCTGGTGCCGGTAAGACTACGCTTCTAGACTGCCTCGCTACACGTACTACCATGGGCATCATCACCGGTGAGATGTTGGTTGACGGCAAGCCTCGTGACGACTCGTTCCAGCGCAAGACCGGTTACGCACAGCAACAGGATCTCCATCTGTCTACCTCTACCGTCCGCGAGGCCTTGACGTTCTCCGCTCTTCTCCGCCAGCCCGCCCATGTTTCCCGTCAGGAGAAGATCGAATACGTCGAAGAGGTCATCAAGCTTCTTGACATGTCTGAATACGCCGATGCCGTTGTTGGTATTCCCGGCGAAGGTCTCAACGTCGAACAGCGCAAGCGTCTTACTATCGGTGTGGAGCTCGCGGCTAAGCCAGCCCTGCTCTTGTTCTTGGACGAACCCACTTCTGGCCTTGACTCTCAAACTTCTTGGGCTATTCTCGATCTCTTGGACAAGCTGAAGAAGAACGGCCAGGCTATCCTATGCACTATCCATCAGCCATCTGCTATGTTGTTCCAGCGCTTCGATCGTTTGTTGTTCCTTGCCAAGGGAGGCAGGACTGTCTACTATGGCGATGTTGGTACCAACTCGGAGATCCTTGTTGACTACTTCGTTCGCAATGGAGGTCCTCCTTGCCCACCTGCCGCTAACCCAGCTGAATGGATGTTGGAAGTTATTGGAGCCGCTCCTGGATCACACACCAACATCGACTGGCACCAGACTTGGCGCGACTCCCCTGAGTATGCTGAAGTCCAACGCCATCTTGCTGAACTCAAATCTGAACGTGGCCAAGCTGAGGCGCTTCAACGTACTCTATCAGCGCAAAAACGTGAGGATAAGGCTGCTTACCGCGAGTTTGCGGCCCCCTTCGCTGAACAGCTGTTCCAAACTACCCTCCGAGTCTTCCAACAATACTGGCGTACGCCCCCGTACATCTACTCCAAGACCGTTCTCTGTGTCAGCTCGTCTCTCTTTATTGGTTTCTCGCTCTACCAGATGCCTAATACGCAGCAAGGTCTCCAGAACCAGATGTTCGGCATCTTCATGTTGTTAACTATCTTCGGCCAACTCGTCCAGCAAATCATGCCTCATTTCGTAACGCAACGTTCCCTATACGAGGTTCGTGAGCGGCCCAGTAAGACATACTCGTGGAAAGCATTCATGATCTCCAACATCCTCGTCGAACTTCCTTGGAACTCGCTCATGGCCGTTCTGATCTATTTCTGCTGGTACTATCCCATCGGCCTCTACCGCAACGCCCAGCCCACCGACGCCGTCACCCTCCGCGGCTTCATGCTCTTCCTGTTCGTCTGGATGTTCCTCATCTTCACCTCCACATTTACCCACATGGTCATCGCCGGTGTCGACTCCGCAGAGACAGGCGGCAACATCGCTAACCTCATGTTCTCGCTCTGCCTCATCTTCTGCGGTGTCCTCGCGCAACCCTCCCAGTTCCCCAAGTTCTGGATCTTCATGTACCGCGTCTCGCCCTTTACCTACCTCGTCAGCGGCATGTTGTCCGTCGGCCTCGCAAACTCCTCTGTGAAATGCTCAAAGGCCGAATTCATCACCTTCAACCCCCGCGCCAACGAGACTTGCGGCCAGTACATTGCGCCCTACAAGGCGCTTGCTGGCGGGTACATGGACAATGCCAACGACCGCAGCGCGTGCCGCTACTGCTCCATCGAAGACACCAACGTCTTCCTCAAGTCCATTTCCGCCGATTACTCCCTTGCATGGCGTAACTTTGGTACGTCTCTTCCCCCCCCTTATTGCCTAGCTTGTACTGACTTTTTCCAAAAGGTATTCTCTGGGTCTATGTCATCTTCAACATCGTCGCCGCCCTCGCCCTCTACTGGCTCATCCGCATGCCCAAGCCCAAGAAGGAAAAAGCCGCCGCCAAACCCGCGCCTGCTGCTACCAAGCAGCCCGCTGCGCCGCAGCAGACTCAGACTGAGAAGGACGACGTCGAGACGGAGCCCAGGCGGTATGCGAGTATCACAGGCTCTGAGACGCCGCCGCGTGTGCAGCCGCTTGTTGCGCCAGAGAACTAAAAGTCGGGTAATATGTCGCCTCCGCTGTATGTTGGTATCACTCCTTGTATCTTGTATATGTTTTTTTTTTGTTTGGTTTGGTTTGGGGCAATAGATAGACTAGATTGCGCGCACACGCTCAAGCGCTGAGCTACCGAAATTTTTCGTTTTTGTACATGGCATGTATGCGAATATGTATCTTCTAATAACTAACACAAATAATCGTATATATATATACATATGTTTTTTTCTCACAAATCCGTTTTTGTCCTATCGAGCATTGGCAAAAAAATATTCCTGTCTTTCGCGCACGACGAGTCCCCCGCGTCGTGATAACAGAGACGGAATCCGACTGCCCAGCGCGGTCAACGTTGTTTACATCGACCAGCGGGATCAGGCGCCGTTGTTATGGGGAATGCAGCCTCGACCCAACCCTCGTTTGGGCGACACTGCTACGCTACGCGTATCGCGCGAATGTGGTGTTTTTTTTTTTTTTTTTGCGGGGGGCCTTGCGGCGTGGGTATGTAATTTGCGGGGTTTACGGAGGGGACAAAAAGAAACGGCGTGGAGTGGAGGAGTGTGCGGGGGTGGGGGGGAAATACGTGAAGAGAGAGAGAGAGCGCGGGGGTAGGGGTATTCAGGGGTATTCAAGACGGTGATTCTGCAAGGTGGTTTTGAGGTGGAGGTTTACGTCGGTATGAAAAGGTCATTTGGGGGGGGGAACAAGCTCTGTTGTGATGGGCTCTTGTATTGTTATCTTGTTTGAGCGTTCGGGGAATAGCTGAAGCGAGGATGGTATCTAATCCTAGCTATTCCGGGGAGCATTTGGGTTTCTGTTCGAAAGCAAAAGGCATTCTGAGTCGTGGTGTAGTCGCCGGAATGCTAGCTGTTTAATTCGTTGTCACGAACTCTAATTTGAGATGCCTTGGTGTCGAGGGCGATTGTTCTGGTGACGCTCCGTTGGAGTAAGTACTTGCTATTTTCTCCGAATATCGCGAGGCGGTGTTACAGCGTTGAGCCTACGATGTATCCTGCCTGACAAAATCTTAGCGGTATTTTTGCAGAGACATGTACTATGGACTACAACCAATGAACTGAAACCAGGTGGTGAGATATACCTATCATCTGTCTCGAGAAAATTTCTTAGGTATGAAGCTGCTAACCGGTGAAGCAGAAGGAACAAGAAGTCAGGCCTCCGTGCCGCTGACAGCAACCGCAAATGTTGAGGCACAGTAACGGTTGCACTGGGCCAGGTTGTTAAAGTAGCAAGACGTCGGGCGATACTTAGCCTCGCCAGAAATTGCATGCATCCAAGGTTACTTGCCAACCGGTCAAGGATCTGACTGTGCACGTAACCCTGGTCTATGGACGCTGGTATCCAGGCTCTCAGGCGATTTGCGGTGCGATGTGCTTCAAGGCTGGGCCCATCAACATACGCATCTTAATTAGTTTAGCTAGTTGGATGTCATATCTAGTTTGGACGAAGTCGAGCGAAAATATACACAGAAGATATCTCCAATCATACCCCACAACCCGCTTCAATACTAACTTTCGAGCTGGCACGATTATCTCATCTCTATTTTCTCTTATAGACTCAGGGCCTTGGACTATAATTCCCTGCCGCCAATTCCGCAGGAAATGTATGTTCAGAAGTAGGCGCTTCCACAGCATACTGGCCATTGTCTATACCAGGATACTGCTTCGGCTGTGAATGTGAACCATCGTAAAGCCCTTGGGCCAGCTGTGATGACAGATTATGGGAATTCTTTTCCTGTAAAGATTGCTCGTCCAAGGCCTTGTTCTTATGTTTCTTGCCTAGCAGAAACCACGTTAGTGCAGCGCCTAGGGCTATGCCGACGATGGGTCCGATTACGACACCGGCGATCCATGATTTGCTTCTTGATCCGGTATCTGAACTGGATGGGCTGGGTGGGCTGGACGAGCTAGACGAGACACCAGTTGAAGAAGCGACAGTGGATGAGGCTGTGGATGTAGTGGCAATACTGGAAGATGCTGGTACTGAAACGCTAGTGCCTATAAGAGCTTTAGATGATGTATCTATGGGCCTAGAAGCTAAATGACATACCGCTTGAAGATGGCTGGGAGGTACCGTCAACTTTAAACCCAGCTGATGAAATCTGGCCGTCAGAGAAAGGAGGTTTAGAACCAGCTGCAGTAAAGCGTAAGACCCATTTCTTGGTCTTTTCGAGCGCAGCGGCAGGCATGTTCACGTCCCACTGATACGACGTGTCTTTGGTGATGTCGAGGCTACCTAGATGCGAAGTCAGTCGCTGCGTCTGGCAATTTGAATGCTCACCCGACCTGCGATTTTGTACTCAAATTCGCCATTAGAGAAGCTAGTAACCCAGAGGTCTATCCTTGAGGCATTGCACTTGGGACAGTATGTTTTGAACAGGTCTGGAAGTTTTGATTTCCAGCGAATGGTGTAAGGAATGCCGCTTTGCACGTTTGTCGTATCATCTGGAGCCGCAGGAGCGGTCCATTCGTCTTGAACAGTTTGACACCATGCATGTAGCGGCAGCAGAGCGAATAGTATGAGAAAAAGATAGCGTGCCATCTGCGATGAAAGTTCGATACTCAAGGGGTACTTAAGAGTATACAGGGCCGTGAAGAGATTTATGTCATGATTGGGCGCCGGCCTGGGTATATGCGACTCATATACGTTCGCCTGATAACAGACGGGCCGCATGCATACCGAAAGGGTATGAAACGATGTTGAGATGCCAACGGCACGGCTTACCTGTGCTTCCTGCTGCTTTAGCACCCTCGAATTTACCCTGATGGTGAAGAGTTGGGGGCCAGGATCCGAGCTTGGTTCCTAGTCTTATATTGGCCAATGGGCGTACTTGTACCGGGCGAGGTACCTTGTCCGCGCCCCCGGTTTGCGGCACAGTGCAGCTTTGGTCCACCAACAACGTGCCTTACGCGGTGCCCCTCTATTATCTGAAGGATCCGCTCATCTCTTTCACCTTCCTATAGGCCGGCTAAATTTCGTCGGGCGAAAGTTGGTAGGTAAGCTCCGAAGATCATATATAGACTAATCCTAACGGGTAGACAGCCGAGCCCGCCACGTTGGAGTAGCCGCACGGACCTAGTTAGACGCTCGTGGCATGCAGTCGAATTCCTCGAAGGATTCTATGAAACGTCGCGACATCAGCTAAGTCGCAGCGCGTCGCGTTGTACTGTCTTTTTTCCTTTCGCCCCACAGAAGACCGTTCAAGTGCCACTAGTCAAGAGAATCCACATAATCATCTGAGACGGTCATCATGTTCCTCAGAAGATGGAGATGGCCTCTCATTCTCATTGCAGCCATGATCTTGCTTGCGACAATGAGCACGCTGTCAGATCGTTTCACACCATCAGGACGCTCTATTCTACCGAAAAATCGCCACGGCCACTCTTTATCATCAACAAACTCGGATGCGCATGCGAAGAGCTCTCATGCCTGCCCGAAGGCACCACCTTCCCCAGCGGTGAGTGCTGATACTCAAGGCCACTTCGACTGGAGAAGTATCAAGGTCCATCACCCTATCAGCCAGTATTCCCAACTGCCTTCAAGAAAATCCTCACCTTTGCCTTCTATCCAACATTCCTTTGGTGCAGCGTCAGCCGACGCTTCAACCAAGATGGAATCTCGCCGAAAAGCTGTGAAAGAAACCTTCGAAAGAGGCTGGAAAGCCTATAAAGACCGAGCATGGATGAAAGATGAGCTTGCGCCCATTTCGGGCGGGTCCAGAAGCACTTTTGGAGGCTGGGGCGCCACGCTTGTCGACAACTTAGATACACTCTGGATTATGGGACTGAAAGAAGAATTCGCCGAAGCAGTTGACGCTGCTGTAAATGTTGACTTTAAGCCGACCGGTGATGGCGAGATCAATATGTTTGAGATTATTATCCGCTATCTGGGTGGCTTCATAGGCGCATATGATGTATCCGGTTGTCACGATACGCGACTGCTGAACAAAGCTATCGAGGTTGCGGACATGGCATATGCGTCATTCGACACTCCAAACAGGATGCCGGTCTCGAGATGGAGTCCACAAAAAGCTGCAAACGGAGAGGAGCAACTGCCAGCGCAATCCGTACTGGTAGCCGAAGCGGCGTCGGCGAGCGTGGAGTTCACCCGCCTTTCCCAGATCACTGGAGATATGCGTTATTTTGATGCCATCTCGAGGGTTACTAATGTTCTTGATAAGTACCAAGGATCTACAAAACTTCCAGGAATGTGGCCAATCAGTGTAGATATGCGGACTCCAAATTTGGTGTTCGACACGTTTTTCAACCTGGGAGCGATGGCTGATTCAGCATACGAATATCTACCGAAGATGTATCAACTGCTTAATGGTGGTGGTCTAGAGGCAACTCAGTATCAGAAGATGTACGAGTACGCAATGTCGACTGCTATAGCCCACACATTATTCCGCCCCATGGTAAAAGACAAGGCCGATATATTGATTGCTGGTGCTAAGGTAGACGGCAACAGAGACAATAAAGGACAGCACTTGGTATGCTTCGCAGGAGGTATGCTCGCTCTTGGTGGACAGCTCTTTGGAAATACTACTCACCTCGACATCGGTCGCAAACTCTCAGACGGCTGCGCATGGACTTACAAGAACTCACCCAACGGCATCATGCCCGAAGTCTTTGCAATGGACGCATGCCCAACGTGGTCCGAGTGCGAATACACGAAATCCCGATCAAGCGAAATCAATAGTGTTGATGGCCGCTACATTCTGCGACCCGAGGCGATCGAATCAATCTTCTACATGTTTCGAATCACCGGCGAGATGAAATATCAGGAAATTGCGTGGGAAATGTTTCAAGCTATCGAGATCAATACACGGACTGAGCTTGCCAATGCTGCAATTCTGGACGTTATGAAGACGCCAATGGAGAAGTATGATAGTATGGAGAGCTTCTGGATGGCTGAAACACTCAAGTACTTCTATCTTATTTTCAGCGTACCTGATACTATAAGCTTGGACGATTTTGTGTTCAATACCGAAGCACATCCGTTTCGAATACCGTCACGATAGTCGGCATTTAGCACTATGTGTTGCTGGGGGTTGGTGGCAGTTTTACGATGCTACTTACTATTGCTACGAGTATGATTACAGGCTAAGAAGCGTCCTTATAACAATTGGCCGAAGTGACGTTTCTCGGGTCGCAAGGAAAACGCCACCGTATACCTGTCCTCGTGGTATACATACATCTCCAAAGCGCATGTTCATCATACATATCTTCGCATCTTGCGTCAAGCGCTGGTCATCATACAACACGGACTTCTGTTACCATTACACCTGCTTGTCTCACTCGAACACGAACAGCCTCGCTAGATTTCACGGCGTACTGCGTGCTCGGACCAGAAGGAGACACCAGCCAAGGGACAAAGATACGAGAAAGATCCATAGAGGGCATCAACGAAGAAGACGAAGTGACGAGTGGCATACTTGATAGGAACGAACAGCTTATTTTCAGGCTTTCATTGTTTCTTTACGACAATATATGGAGATATTTAGCCTAAGCTACGTCTCAGGTGGAAAATGTAACGATACAGCCTTGAGCTATCCGAAACGCAAATTGATGTAGGACACTTATTTCGACCGTGTTGAGTTATTATACACTGTTTCCAGCTCACTACACACCGCGTCGGTAACTTCTTTAGTTCCGTTAGTGCCTCCAAGGTCGCGCGTTCGTATGCCTCGCTCAGTCACTGCCTCAACGCTGTACATGAGTTTCTTCGCGGCATCTTCTTCGCCAAGCCAGATCAGCATCTCTGCCGCCGTCCAGAAAGTGGCGACTGGGTTGGCGACGCCCTTGCCCATGATATCAAAGGCTGAACCATGGATTGGCTCGAACATGGATGGATTCTGGCGTGTAGGATCAAGGTTGCTCGTTGGTGCGATACCGATCGAGCCGGCTAATGCAGCAGCAAGATCAGATAGAATATCAGCATGCTATTGTTGTTAGCCACTATTTTATACCCGAAGATGACTACTTTCGGGACCTTACCAAGTTTGTAGCAACAATTGTGTCTAGGGACTTGGGGTCCAGTACCATTCTACAAGTCATTGCATCCACAAGCATCTTATCCCACTTTACATCTGGAAAGTCTCTTGCAACTTGAGCCGCGATCTCATCCCACAACACCATGCCGTTTCTTTGAGCGTTGCTCTTCGTCACGACGGTCAAAAATCGTCGCGGCCGTTTCTGTGCAGTCTCAAATGCGAATCGAATTAGTCTTTCAACGCCATGTCGCGTAAAAATAGCAACTTCTGTTGCAGTCTCCCAGGGCTGGCCGCGATGAGAACGGCCGCCCTGACCGGCGTATTCACCCTCGGAGTTTTCGCGGACAATAACCCAATCTAGATCACCATATTCTGCCTTTCGGAGAGGCGATTCGGTACCACGAAAGATTTTCGTCGGTCTGACATTGGCGTATTGCTGGAATGACTGGCAGATGGCCAAACGCAAGCCCCATAGCGAAATGTGGTCGGGTACGTCTGGTAGATTGAGTGAGCATCAATTCCTAGCAACAAGCCTATGTTTCAACGTACCTGGTGCGCCAACAGCGCCAAACAATATCGCATCATGCTTTTTGAGTTCCTCGAGTCCTCCATCTGGAATATACTGTCCCGTCCTCTTATACGTCTCTGAACTCCAATTATATTCCTTGAATTCGAGTGAAAAACTGCCGTCAAGGGTTGCTAGCTGGCGCAAGACCCGGACTCCAGCGTCGATAACCTCAGGCCCAATGCCATCCGCACCAATAGTGGCGATTGAATATTTACGTTGTGTCGCGATTGGGGACATATTTCTGACACTTAGAACAACGATGATATATGCACAAGTGTTGAGCGTTCTTAGATGGCGTGTCTAATGGCGTGGCTCACAAATATATCGTTCACAAAATCACGTCCGTCGGCTTTTATATGTTAGTAGAATTCTGTTTCGTTGCGATTACCGCAAGGTCTTGCCATGATGACTGGCCCCAAGTTTTCGCGGGTTGTGGGGAACGACCGGGCAAAGAAAGGCCGATATGCACGGAAGAGCGTCATAGGCCGTAACTAGAATCTAAAGATCTTGCCACGGTTTATAAACGCAATGTCAGTTGAAACCTTGGAAAGCATGCCAATGTTGGTCTTGCTCAAACCAAAAGGGAATATCAAAGCCGGAGAAGGGATCAAGATTGTCCGGGTTTCCGAAATCCACGCTTTGATCCATCAGAGTATGGTCATACACGAAGTTGCTGAATGCGGAACCATCAGCTTCAAGAACTTCGTTCACGCTGTTTTGTCTTGATATGGCGCCAGTAATATTCTGTGGTGGCCGTATAAATGACCCCACAGAAGTTAGCGGCACCTGGTCGAGGTTGGGAAGCATTCGTTCTCCACTCATATCAACAAGACCATAGTTGGCACCTAGTTCTGCTATTGATGTATGGCCCAACGTTGGTGTGACTGCGTGAGCCGGTTGAGTATTCGGGTTTGAAGGTTCTTCGGGCAGCTGTCGCCCATCACGGATGAGAGGGTTATTTGTTGCTGACGCGCGAATCTCATCTCCCAAGATATTGAATCGACTCTCTATCATCCGGGACCGCAGATCTCTTATAGCAGTGGCGCTTGCTTCTGGCCATGCGCTCCCACGGCGTGCTAGATGTTGGAGCACTTGGAGACTTTGGTCGGTAAGTCTTATATGTGTCAGCTATAGTGAGTAGGATAGTAATTTGCAGGTACCTTGTGACGGCGTCTTGAGATAAATGATGTCTACTAGCCGCGAAAAATAGAATGAAGGAACTTATCCACACTGCCCACGTACATGAAGGCCACAAGAGCGTTAAAGTCTCGGACTTCCCAAAGTTGTCGTATTGACCCTTGATAGCTCCATATAAAGTCGTGATAATGGCTCTAGAAGATCCAATACATAATTGTAGAGCTTCCTCGTAACCTGCACCTCTGAGCGAAGCAGCCAATGTCGGCCGATGAAGCGAGATTATGGATTCGTGTTTAAGCAGGGTGAGAATGGTTCGGTGGTAAGGCGACATAACTTGAACACCCTCCGTATCGTTCAGATCTTCGATATCATTCCACCACTGTGCAAGCTTAGCGGATATAGATGTTGCTAAATCGGGGTCTTTGTGGACATAGTGCAAGGATTTGTTGCGTAGTTCGATAATCTGACCTCGCAATTTTGATTCACGAGCAATGAAGTCCAGCAGCCGAAGCCTAGCATCTAAATGGGTGAGCTGCGTTATAATGATGGACGAAATGAAGTACCTAAAGGTTCCTTCGGGCTCTCCACATGATTCTCAGTAGCAGGAAAGCACACATCAATGTCATCATCATTGACACCAAGCGGCAAACCCATTGATTGACAGATGAAGCGATCAATTGCGTATAATGCCCAGAATATACGCTGCCGCTGTCCTTTCTCACTAGCCGAAAAAGACGTATATCTGGCAGGGCAACGGTGAAGCCCTAACTGAAGAGCCATGCGATTGATGAGACCTCCAAGCCGCGAGGCTGCGTTCAAGCGAAGCATAGAGACTAAGAAGACCTGAACACTGATTGCAGCTTGCAAACCAAGGATCGATGTAGGCCTTGTGAGAACATGTTGGAGGCTGTCAACTGCTGAATCGTACGACGAGAACACGATATCAGCTGGGTATCGCATCCTGTTGGGGCCACCCGCTTGCCGTTGATCGGCCAAAGAAATTGACATAATAGAGCGTATTATAGTCCAATGGAGATTCTCAGAGTTACAAGACAACGACGTGCCGTCGTATGTGGCCTGCTTAAAGTATTGCAATACAGTTGGAGCATGCAGGAAAGGATAGAGCGAATGCCAATTTGCAAAGTAGCTTCCACTCATCTCAATAAAATCCGGATAAGAGAAGCTTAAAACAGGGCTAGAAGAGATCTCTTCGTTACTCCAAAGTCGCTCTGAAGCATTCGGGAGTACTGAAGGAAGCTGATCATCCTCACCTGGAACGACGTCACTAGCGGGCGTGTCTACTGAAGTAGGATCCCTTGATCCAAGGGGTCGCAACGCTCCATAGACAGACCTAATGAAATAAATCCCGCTAGCGCTGCCAACAAAGCCTGAAAATTTGTCACCGGGAACAGTACGCATCAAGCCCACTTCGCGATGCGTCTGTCCTGAAGTGCGACGGCGCTTCGAAGATCTTTCGTCTTCCATGATGGATTCAAATTGCGGGTTTATATTGTCCAAGTTCTCCATATTGGATAAAATCAGTGAATTTGATAGTTTCGCGATGGGTTGTTGGGAGCTCTGGAACAGTTTACGGAGAAAGAAACCCCGCTCCCACCCACGTGACTCGACACTATCTCAACAGGTTACCATATGCCACAATTCCATTCAAAAGTAGTTGTCATGCCACACGGTGTGATTGGTTTCCGAAAATGAAATGTTGGGTGCAGTTGGAGGTCCACATTTCTTAAGCTGCTCGATCACGTCGAAAGGCGTAGAGGATCGATTTTCTAGTAGCGTACTTTGGACTGAAATCGCCGGATCTGAGGACGCCTCCTCAGATGAAGTGCCGGACTGAGTTGCATTCCTTCTTGAACCAGATGAACTTGTACGTCGGTGGTTTTCGTCTGTTAGCCACGCAGTCAAGTGCTCGCTCGTCCGCAATGGTCGTCGCATCCACTCGTTCTGCCTTTCAGCTTTCGAGAACTGAGGCTTTTCAACTTTGATCTCGTCAAATTCCACGTAGGGAAGCGCTAAGAAGTGTGGATCGTGGTCCTGCAGGGCGAGTAACGCTCTGTATAGAGCTGTTTCAGTACCCTGAAGTCGTGTCTCCAGGCTGGTCATGTATGCAATCGGGAGACCTCTCTTGCCACCCTGTTGATAGCGACAGGAAAGCGGTGAAGCTTGACATTGCGAGCACGACGGCCTAGTGATATCAGATTGATGGAGTCTATTGGGAAAATAGGAAATAGAACTAACAGCTTGCGATCGCATTTGCATTTCTTTGCGCGACAAGATTCACACGCTATCGGATTCAACGCCAAAAGAATATTCAGTCAAAGTCCTATTGACGGGGAATCCTACTCACCATTTTGAACCTCGAAGCGAAAGTTTGAAGGAAGGAGCAGCTCCGCTCAAGTTCAAGGGCTAGCAAGCAAAAGACGATTAGCTCGTAGGTCCGTGCACCATCATTCGCCATGACTTTCTTGAATACCACGAATGTTTGGCCTTGAGATCATAAATTGACATTATTTTCCATAATAAGTAAACTGACAAGAAAGGGTCTTCGCAGTCTTGGAGTTGGTATGTGCAAAAATGATGCATGCAAGCTACCAAGTAGACTTTACGAATTCCATAGTTTGAGTTGTACGTGCAAAATCTAGATCAAATCTATAAACTCTAGCTTAAAAAAGAATTCGTGAAGTGAATCCCATTATGTACAAATTCTATAAAACTCCCTATTTTTGGACAAACGAATCCTAAGACCTTGGGGTTGACTAATGTTTTCGATGATTTGAATGATGAAACTATTTGACAAACAAAGTAATGCCACAAATTTCGGGAGCGATGATAGAGATTGATAAGTTAAGCCATCTCAACGTATAGTGTGTTCTATTAGATTAGAAGAATCTGAGATAGCACACAGAAGTTTCAGCTCATATTGAAGATTCGGTTACCTGGTGGCCGCCGGTCCTTGAATGCGCGATGCGCGATTCAAACGTGCGTCAGATTTTGGGCTTCGGATAACTGAAAAGCCGAAATTGATCTAAGGCAGGCGGTTGCCCTTAGGCTAGCCTTGATGATCGACTTCCTCGTCGCAACGTTGTGGAAGTTGTCCGGACCGAAGCTAACTAGGACACACTCATAATGGCATAACTTTGGTTAGGCACCTAGGGAGTAGCTACGATATTTGAGCTGCGATGCTCTATGCTATTTTTGTCACGGGGACTAGATCAGCTGAGCCGGGATAATTCTAGTCCTAGTGTGTCTTGTTGGTAGCTGCCTGCAGCCTAGCACATAAACAAATTCTGGTATGTTCTGTTGCGCCTCGATGTTTGTGAAAACAAACGCCTAAAGCGATGTGAGGGTTCGGCGTTTGCACACTTGGCGTAAGCCGAATGACAGTGGTGCCGTTTTGTGGCCATTGCAGAAACATTCCTCCTTGAGAATACCTGGAACACTTGTTGTCGTTCCCTAGGCTTGACCAGGATTAGATGAAAATGAAGCCAGCTCAGTGTTCCAGGCTCGTAAACGGGCGTTATCCGCCCCATGTGGCGCACCCATATGCCGAATTTGGTATAGTAAAACTTTGGATCAATCTATTTCAACATCCCGAGCTGCTGGTATACCGATAAGGGGCGAGCCAACCCGAAATATTAAGTGTAGATAGGATGACGGAAGGATTGGGAGTAACCATCGACAAAGTACTTTGTTTGAGTTAGCAAACTATTCTCATCCGCTCGACAAGCAACATGTACCTCTCAGGCAAGGCCATCTCTTAGTGACTTCCAGAATACTGTGTCTGGAAGTATGAAGAAGAAGTAGGCAGACTCACACTGGGTATGCTAGGCGTGTGGCTTTGTGACCTGCTGTAATTATTATATGGCAGGTTGGGAACACTGTGCTCACCATGGGGCACAAAACTCCCCATATGGTGGTATAGGCTGGGTGCTTGGTTAAAGGTCACCTGGCCAAGCTGTGATAAGAGATGAGAGTTTTCCGGACGTGTGGATACTTGTGGCGAGTAGTCGACTGAAGGGAGCCATGTTGGTATGTAGTTCATGTTCACTAATGGGGGTTGTTCATACATTGGACTGTCCCAAGATGGCCCAAAGGCTGAATAGGGTTGTGAAGCAGGATGCAGGTGGCTTTCCAGGGAAGCCCCGTTTGTTACCATCGCAGGTTGGAGTGACTCGGTTCTAGTCGAAGCCGTGTCAAAATCACCGGTCGAGGGTAGCATGAAGGGTGATGAGCTCGGTCCAGATTGGTATTCTACTGAAAGCGATCGAGTGAAGGTTTCGCTGGGTTGGGGTGAGGTCTCTGGAGTTTGTTCGTCGTTCGAACCTTCTTTGATAAGTTGTTGGAGAAATTGTAGCTTTCGTTTACGCTTCTCCCCTGTATTCATCATATATTAGCTTGATAACACAAGCAGACTACGCCTGTGGCCTGAGACGTACGGTAGTTCCTTGAAGCTATCCTATTTTGCTGCTTGCGAATCTCGCTGTTGACCTTCTTCGGCTTCTGACTAAGTTCCTTTGCAACACCCACTCGTCGAGATTGCCGACCGTTTTTGGTAACTGGTTGAGAGTGAAGTGTGGATGGGGGTGTCATGACGCCAATAGGAAATTTAATATCAGAAGTAAAGAAGACAATATGCACAGAAACGATGGCAGAGGCTTGCTTTTACGCCGATGATTAGTGACGTGCGAAGATCGTTGACGTTACATAGTCACTGAACCGACCCCCAGCCCCAACCTACGGGAAGGAATCACTAGCCGAAAGGAGGCGGCAGTTTGCCTGTGTCCTTTTTCTGGTGGCCGGCTGATTAAGGAGTACAAGAATAGTAACTAGTCAGAACGGCGGGGGCAAAACAAAAGCAAGACTCCAGATTGCCACATGCAACCTTAATTACTACGCTGCATCGCAGTAAATATGCGTTAGGCATTCAGAGCTGTGGAATGAATAATTTGTCTTCGTACGGGGCTTCATTTCGTCTGGATACCGAGTAGAATGCCGATTTCAATGGATCGGCTTCTCGGCCTCGACTATCGCTTGCTCAATCGGACCTAGTTCTGGCTGATTCATCTCGTACACGCTACGATCCGAACTTGGTCCGTGAATAAATGAGTTTCCACGTGAAAAATGGCGGAGAGGTATGTGCCAAGGTCACCGCTCCTCCATCAACAGTACAGCCGCTATTATGGCTATGCTCTACAGTGCGATGCATCGGTTGAGACGTGACAGTGCGTGAGAGAGCCGAAACATGGTGCCGGAGGATGAGAAATACGTGTGGTGGCCTAAGCCATGCTGGGATGGCTGGCACTCGCCAGCCAATAAAGTTGCGGCTATTGATGCATAAGCATGCGCGACGGCAATCTCACTCCGCTCTTTCAGTCAATTGCGGCGGAGTTTCAGCTGAATATGATAGATCTTGGGCATTTGGAAGGTTTCTATATGGGTCACGCGTGATCCTCGTGATGGAAAGAAAGACAAATCAACCAAATACGGTACGCTAACCATATTTAGAAACGCAACCAAGTAGACAAGCACAAATTTAGAGTGGCATAGCACAAACGCCTCGCTGCGCTGCTGCCGAACGCTTCCATACTAATCTTTACGTTTCATTTCAAATCAAGAAAGTAGAATTCCAAATTGTGGACTCGTTTCACACTGTCCGTCAAAGATATAGAGCACGCACGCTCAATGGATATCTTTCAGTGGATGATAAACGATGGCGACGTTATTACATCCTGACAAAAAGAGGGTTGTCTCTTACCAATGACAATCTCATCAACTCTGCGTGGATACCTAGTTTGCCTCTAGCGCCAGGTTCAGAAATAAGGTTAGTCGTTACTGGTCGCCTGATGCCCAATTTCTTAGTAAAGACAAGATTCTTCGTGGCCAAAAAATCACTTACATCATCCTAGTCCAGTAAAAACGAACCTATGCGGTTTCTCATCAGTACATTAGTGCTGTCACGCGAGCCATCACATCTTGGATAACTTGAGTTACTCATCGCTCGGCTCGAAGCTGGCAACTTTATCCAGCTGAGCTCAGGTAAAGATTTTGCTAGTATAGCCTCTTCGAGAGAGCTTCTACAGCCGAGCGACAGGAGTTAGAGGCAGTCGTCCACCTACACAAATTCAGGGGCTGGCACAGGAACCACGCGCGCCGCCTGTGAGGCCAAGCCGAAGCCACCAATAAGTTGACAATTTGAGCAAGCCGATCTCATAGCGCCTTGATGAGTTTCTCGCGTTCATTCGCTGTTGATAATTTCCATGAAACGCGACAACTGGTCCAGATTGGTGTCATGCATAACCCACAATGAACCACGAGCGCATTGCTGTAAGTATCTCCTTATAAATGCTATGATGGTGATCCCGCGATTCTCCCCATATTTCTAATGAGAAACGTTCAAGAATTCACAATTAGTGAATACCGGGCTTGTATACAGTCGGCGTGGTATTCGTATGCATTGAACAAGTGTTCCTACATAAGAATGGTAGGTACCAGTCTCAGAGACAAATCAAATGTATATCGGTACCTAAATAACAGTAGCCTTGTATTGTAGCTGGGGTGTTACACATCGCAACTGAGCTTCAATTATGCAATTATGGAATGGTACACCATAGATACAAGACTCAGGCTCATCAGTTTCGCGGATCAGTGAACAGAAGCGCAATATCAAAGCCATTATGCGCTGTCAATCTTGAAATGTTCATTGTATCTTGACGCCTCGTTGCATGCCAGACACCGATACATCGCGCTTATGCGAGAGACCACACCATTCTTACCTTCGCGGACATGCGACTATGTCAGACTGGGCATTCGTCAGCTTCTTGGCTAGTTTACTTATATCAGTCCGTATTTAGACATCCAGGGAGCATTATACATTTTCAAAAGATCTTAGCCAAGCCAGATTATGTTATGTGAGGTCCATATTTCAGTTATGGAATTTCATTCATACTGCGACGGAACTGCGCGAATGAACAAGAATTGAAGGAGCGGATTATTCGGCTATGTGGCCTACATAATCAGTGTTTAAAGATGATTACTATCAAAGAAATGTCCGATATATTACAAGAGTTTTCCTTCTCTCCAGACACATGCTGGGAATGATTGATTAGCTTAATGCAGTGTGGGTTTGTCACAGTGAAGCTGTAGAAGTAGCAATTGCTAAATGCGGTGTCATGGTAAAGAAATGACTCAAGCACGATGGCTGACTCCATCCATGTCGAACCCAACTGCCTAGATCCGGCGTCATACATAGCCAATCGGTTCTTTGAGAGACTTGAATCAATATTAGTTACGTCCCTGCCCGACTGTCATGGCACAACTCTACTTTGAAAAGCGCAGGAAGGATGAGAACGAGATTAGCCTTGTGAAGCGCAGAAAACTCGAGCTGAAGTGAAATAATGACTCAGTGCCAACGCAAGGCATCTCGACGCACAAGTATTATTTGAGTGGCCGAAGCTTCCGACATTGAAGTCCGCCTATACGGCCCTTTATAAGCGCTTGAAGTTGTACCTGGTTGTTTGCTAATAAGTTGACCAAACCGGGAGCGTTTTGCCGCAAAGATCTGAAGATTTCGTATCAAGGAAGGCGTTACCTTGGCTACACTTATTTACGATAGATAGCACCAATATTTAAAGTAATTATCACCGAAAATTAAGCGAGCGACTGAACTGGGAAGGTTCATTCAGCTTGGACCGTTTTGAGGTTTATGATATCTCTACTTATTAGTAACTAACAATGTGACTGTGGTATGAATATACATAACTTGGCCTTTTCTTCATATATCATCTTAGTTTGTAATAGTCGGGAACGTCTTTGAACAGCTGCAGGTCCATATTGGTAGGGTTCAACCTCGATCAAGGTCTCTCAAATGGTGAGTCTATCTATTCGAAAGGAACCAAAAAGAGGTTTCGCAACAGCGAAGATCTTCTTCATTGAGCTATTCACTTATAATGTATGAGATGAAGGTTTACATGATGACTAACGTTTTTGGATATTTGGTATAAGTAGTTACCGACTCTTCCTGGGTTTGAGGGACGGCGGTTGGAAATGCGACACCATCGTAATAGTTGAGCAATATCTGTTGCAATATAAACCTTCGCAGGAACAATGCTACTAAGGTTGAAACGGTAATACAAAGGAAGAAGCACCGGAATGAGATCAAATATCCCATTCGATGGAAAGACTGGCCACAAGAATACAACGAATGGGGCCTAGAACAAGATATTGATAGCACCTTGATCCAAGAATTCACAATCAAGGAATACAAGAAATAGGACCCAGGGATTCAATTCTACCTAAGTCACAACAAATGACCTGCTACCGGCGCGTTGCTAGCAAGACGAAACCCAGGCGCCAACAAACCACTTCAGAAACCCTACCTTCGCGCTAGATCACCCTACTCCTCAGACTCAACTCAGCCTCCTCACTAGACTCAGAATCGCTAGATTCAGACTCGTCATCGTCATTATCACCCCCATTACTAAGCACCTGGTCCACCTGATCGGGGGTAGCGCGGCGCTGCCCCTGCGACCAGTCAACATCACTCTTTCGCATAGGACGCGCTACTTTCTTGGGTAGGCGCGAACCTGATGGCAAACCCTTAGGGTAGACACTGCTATCAGCCCCGGTCTTCCTCTTCTTTGCCTCCGAACCTTGGACATGCGGCGGCACGGCAACGACTGTTGGACGAGGGGATGATGTTGAACGGGCGAACCGCAGGAATAAACGAATCCTCGGACTCCTCTTCTCCGGGCTAGGCGTTGGCGTTCCATCAGGGCCCGGGAGTGGGCCATTTTCAGACTCATTCTGGGGAGACGGGAGCGGCGCGGGAGACAGGTGCGACCGCTGTCGCCATCTCAAGAAGGACTGCGATGAAGTCCCTAGCAACTATATGCCAGAATTTAACATCCTTTACCGCCTGATTGAGCTCTACGACCCTAATGCCCCACCTAAGATGCTACCTTCGCGCGGTCGAAACGTGACTGGGTCAAGAATATCGAGGCCTTTTTGCGCAAGGAGGTGAAGCATGGCGGCACCCACAAGCCCTCCGGGGACGAGATTCAGTTCTTGCAGGTCCACACCACAGAGCGTGTTGCCACGACTTTGGAGGGCATACTGGACCTTCTTCGCCAGGTAGATGTCTCCATCAGTCGTCTTCCCAGCGTTCTCGCAGTGTCATAAACCAATCCTCTCGCTCTTGGTGATGATGACGCGCAGCCGGATCTGACATATATATAGATTCCGAGAGGACATAGAGTGTGTGACTACATCTAACTATAACAGCTCAAGACTATTTTATCTGAAACTGTTTCAAATATAGAAACAACGAAGTTCGACGAATCAGGCCCGAATGCTAGCAGATTTCAGTTGAGATGAGCCATCTAATACCTATCCTATCTATTTCTCAGTTCATTATAATGGCTTAGAGGCGTACCTACACGAAATTAAGAGCCTCTAAATCACATTATAATGCATACAATACATTCTGCTCGCTAGATTATTAGCGATGTTCTACTTTAAGCCGCTCTACGCCTTACTTCACTCTACTCCAAATAGTATCAACATCTTATCAGCTCGACCCAGGAATTTGCAATTTAGGCTTGCCTACCTTAGCAATGTTCCTCTTAAGATTAGTTCCTTTGTAGTTTAAATTGCCAAGGGCTGGAACTTGGCGAATATCCCAGAAGTTTCAACCATCATCTCATGTGTAGCGAGAAGCGCAAAAAACCTTCAGCCATTGTCTCATACACCACGAGAAGAGCCATATCACTTCATTCAAGATAAACAGCATCTACCTAAGATGCAATCGCTGGCAGGGTGGGCTACAATTGCGTATTCAACAGAGATTCATGATCTATTCAACAACATATCACTGCAATCATGATCCATCCACTTTACACTACACCATCCCAACTCCCAACCCGATGATCAGGAACTGCCTGGGCAGTTAACGACGAGACATCAACCGTTGTTTGAGTGCCTCGGAATGTCTCCTGCACCATACCTTCGGCCGACCAGAAGGCGGAAAACTCGATGTGGCGACCGATGATATTCATCTCGACCCTGATATCCACGTCATAGTAGCGCCTATTCGTCATGTTGACCTCCGGCCTGCCTCGGAGGGATGTGATGTCGAATTCGACTTTACCGAATTCCAGGTGTTTGTCCTTGTTTTTAGGGTGACCGCGCTGGTAATTGTCGTCTACGCATGTATCGGACGTGAAAAGGACCTCTTCGGCGATCCAGTCCTCTTCGGTTCGGTTGAATTCGTGGCCAGACACAAATTCGACGGTATGCTCAGCCGCGAGTTCTCCTTCACCCTAGGATATCATTAGGGTATCGACTTGGGTTCGAGCAAGTGATGAACTTACAACTTTGATGATCCACTGAATAGTGTCCTTGATTATACGTTGCCTAGAATGTAGACCCCTCCCGTGTGGTTGCTTCAACACCTCATTTGGATATGCGCCCCTTTGCTTGGGAATGTGACGTAGAATGCCGAAACTACAGTGTGGAACTCGTTTAGGACCGCCTGTCTTGTTTTGCGCACGCAAGAGGGCTCCCATCGCTACACCCGATACGCTTTCATGGTACCTAGAGATAATGAGCTTGATGTCTGTGTGGCAGTTGGTATTGTGCTCGTTCAGCTTCTTCTGTAGGTAAAGTCTGAGGGCAGCAGCGTCTCCGAATCCCCCTACGAGCACCACATTTTGGATGGCGATGTTTTTGGATTGGGCAAAGGAAATCTGCTCTTGCATAAGTAGTCCAATCCTCTGGAGCCCATCATCAAATAAGTAGTCTATATTCTCTCTAGTAATTTATTAGCGCTCAGTCAAATATGAAGAAAGGAAGAAGCCGTCACATACTTTCCGATGAAAAAGGCATCTTTTTTAACAAGAGAATTCGTGGGGCTTTCTTCCAATCCGGGAATGGTGAAAGAGATCGATTCAGCATCGGTAGGATTGTACAGCCGTTTTTTTATCTCGAACTTGCGTACAATGTATACATCGATTATGTGTTCAGGTTCCCAGCCACCGCGTTGTGGGTTGGTGGCGCCAGTCAATTCATTTCGTAAATGTAGGGTTGCAAACTCTCGCATTCGCTCGTTGATGTTCGCAGAACCATAAAGCATACCTGCAAAGTATTTCAGCCAAGTACATCGGGACAAGGCACCATAAAATACATACCATTTAGATTGATTACTTCCTAATCAAGCCGTAGGGGGTCGCTATTGGCGACTGTGTAGATGCCGGCATCAGTCGTTCCACCACCGCAATCTAAGATGATAAAGCTTTCATCTTTCTAACACCCCATATTAGCTTACGATATTCATGCATACAGTTGCCCTCTTACCCTTATATCGTGTTGGTTATCAGACAAAAGAGCATGCGTAGCAGCAGCTTCTGCCTCATGCACCAGAAATGTGTGTGGATGGCTGGTGCCGTTACTACCAAATCGCGCCTTCTTCATTGCGACTTGTAGACAAGAACGCAAGATAATATTGGACTTTGGACGCCAGCAGACTGGCACAGCTATGGTTACTTCCACTATACTTCTGTTAGTGTATTGTTCTTCTGGAGTTTGACGACCTAATTTACCTGTGCTGTTTTCGTTGAACCCAAAATCACGTCTCAATATCTTTTTCGTGCACTCTAGAAAGTAAGTGAGTAGATCTCTAATCACATCTTCGTCTTGCTGAATACGACCATCGCCCTTGAGCTGCTGCAATGCGTCAATGAGACCCTGTCGCGGGCCCTGAAGATAAGAGTTATGATCGAGCAGTAGTTTGGGCATGGCGATATGCCCAGTACTTTCATACAAGGCTCGAGGGTATCCATTAGTGGTTGGTTCCAGGAATTTCATTACCTGCCACCCATACTTCACTTCTAGTTCTTCGTTGGTGCCCTTTGGGGTGAGGTACATAATCTCGGATGGAACTTGTGTGCTGTCGGCACCTAGGCCATGGCCGCTCGAAAATTCTTTGATTGTCCGTATGTCCGAGAGCTCTAATGTAACATTGCCGTGGCCGAACGCGATGGTAGTGTAAGTTGTTCCAAAGTCTATCGCAACGCGAAAGTCGAAAGTATCCTGGTTGGTAGAGGCGTTCATGGGTTCAGCAGTAGAGACCTCGATGGCTTGTGAGTATGGGACGCAGATGGATACTCCGGACTCAGTCATATAGCCTCTGTGTTTGCGTTTGGAATTGCGGCAGTAAGATCTGCTTAGGCTTGTGAGCTAGCAAAGGGACTGGCAAATGGTAAGCTAGGTAAGGTACCTCTCAGTCAACCGGAAAGTGGGGCGTTGCCCGTTTGAGGCGCAGCAGCCAGATGATGCTTAGGTCCCCTAGAACCTCTGTTCAAGATATCTACAAGTATGGCTGAAGTACCTAATTAAAATATTGTGGGGTATATCACATTATGGTTTGCTGAGAGACTGGCACTCGCCGCACAGGCCGAGATGTATACGCTAAGGGGCACCCTGTGCTATGTAGCAAACAAAAACCCTAGCCCTTGGCAAGCAGGCTTAGGCTAAGGGGATTGAATAGATATACTACATACTACGCGATACAACCCACGCTGTAGTCAATTTTGTAGTCTTCCAACGCTCGTAGTGTGTACACAAAACTTCTCAACCGAAAAAAACCCCTCGTCATTTCATTTCACCCACCAATCCATCAACCTTAGCACGGCTCTTGGTGTCGACGCCATGCCGAAGAAGAAAACTACAAGTGGTCGCGGTAATTCACGGCGAGCTTGGACGGATCGAGACCTCGCATTCATTCTGAATCATACCGACTCTTGTCTGGAAACACATACGAGTTGGAAGGGGACGGTAGTAGATGCAGTTTCAACGTTCTCTGGAAGAGTTGCGACGCTAAGCGCGATCGAAACGAAGTTGCGAAAAATCATGAAAGATTATGGTCACGGCGAGTACGACGACTTGATCAGTAACGGGACGCAAACTCTCAACTTGCAAGCGCTACCGGCAGGTATATTCAACGAGATGCGAAGAGAGCGCGGGCGCCAAGGCCTCGGTGACCTGGAAAACGCATCCAAGAGCCCTGCGGCGCGAAGCGGCGATGCAAGCCAAAGCAATACAGCCGTCAATACAACGACTAATGACAAGGAGCAGTCCACAGAGACAGGCAACCTTACAAAACGAACACAAACAACACTCGATAACACATGTCACGAATCATCTGCATCAGGCCAGTCCTCGCAAGATGAATGTCTAGACGACAACCCTGCCATGCACCCGAGCCACAAGAAACAAAAGCCGAGTTCTGAAACCACTGTTGAACCTCCAATAACACGTAAAGGCAGCAAGAAACCTACAAGCTCGATGGTGACCAACAAGCAACCAATGGCGCCGGTGCCTGGGCCTTCAAATGTGCATCAACAGGCCTCCACATCGTTGGGTATCGACATGGAATTACTAGGAAATATACCAGCACTTGAAGTGCTTAAGGATTTGACGCAGATTGTCGACGTTGTGCTGCGGGAACAGGCGATATAAGCGTACGGGTGGACGGAAGACTTATCCAGTCGCCTAGCCAGTGTCTCAAGAATATTCATGCGTCAACCTGGTCAGTTACTTGGAGAGCTGATCAACCAAGCCCGCTCAGAATCGTCGAAGAGAGCAAGATACCAGAAACTTTACGGGGATCTCATGGGCAGGCATATCCGTTGTGGGCCGAGCACCTTCCCTCAACCTTTGGACGTCTACGATATTGAGGAGATTGACAGATATTGGAACAAAATTGAAAAACATCTCCGATACGCTTTTGGAATTACCTTCAGCGAACCAGTCCCGGCAGATGTTGATATAGGTTACATTGCAGCCCGCATCGACTATTTGGCCAGTAACAGACATATTCCAGAAATTGCCCTCCCTCGAACGTTCCTGGCGGAGCTTGCATTACGACTTAATGGCCCCCACTTGGGCCGGGCATTGATAGGAGCAATGTTTTGTTCCTGGTTATTTGGCGGACCTGAGGCTATGTGTAGAGGCCTGTACTCTGAAAAAGAAACACTGTCGTTGAAGGCGACTATGCTGGGGAGTAAGTGCTCTCCTCACAGCTTATGATGGCTAAGAAACTAACCGAGCAATAGTGGGAGTAGAGGAGACAAAGCGACAAGACAAGAGGAGCTTGCAGATGATATTTTCGAAAGAAGAATTCAAAACCGAAGTGGAGAGCAGAGCACATAACTTGGCACGTGCGTTAAATCTCACGTTCGAATTAGCGTTCCCAGATGCCCCGGGGCCATACGAAGAGACGGATCCTCAAACCTGGATTGAAGGTGCTGTAAAGCTCAAGCAAAAGCTCATGATCTGCCCTGAGGAGATTCGCATCCACAGTTGCGCGCCTGGAGTCAAATTCGATCCGACTTGGATGAGTGCAGAGAATTCCATAGGTACTCCCCTCGAAAACCATGAGGCTCAGGACAAGACGATTGCAATCTGTCTATTCCCAGCGCTCTTTCAACAGAAGATTCAGCTATCCGGCGATGATGGTCAGATGCCGGAAGTCGAAGAGATTCTCACCATGAATAAGAAGTTCTTTCCAAGCTTGGAGGAGAAGAAAGAGCTCGAGCCCAAGATGATACTTTCCAAGGCAATAGTCCTGATGCACTGAGGCAACATGACGAGAAAGGTCACTGGAGAACCTCGATTGTGTTGTGTTTTGCATTGCTTCGTTTCGCTGTCGTCCTCCCACCCATCGCGGCTTGAGGTGAATCTTGTTGAATACAGCCGGCCATGAGGCTGGCTCCCCCGGAAAGACCCAAGATAGCCGGGTGATGGAGTTATAGTATGAGCTCGTACGCCCACACTCTTTAGCATATACGATGTCAGTCTCTTTGCCCTTCAATCTATTGAGAAATTTATATCTTCTCGCGCCCTGCATTATGTTGCTGTCTTGTGCGGCTCCTCGCCATGTCGAGCAAACTCACCATGCGCGGCTTGATTCTTCTCTTACAAACTCACCCAACTAATCAGGCTTCACTCTATGATATTCATGCAAAAGTCGTTCGGCACACTCCTCACCGTGAAAGTTGTGTGTCCGGACCAAAGCCTGACGTCGGCCGCTCGGACCGGCTCTCAACACAACGCGCTTGCCAAGACACGTCACCAGCCTCGCTCGCTCTTGGGGATTACGCATGCTGGAGCTCCATGCCACACGCATCCTAGACTTGCCACTGCACGCCGCAGTTACGACTCCGGTCCCTCATTTCGTACATTCACGTAATACCTAGTCTAGACTGCACCCGGGCAGAAACAGTTACAGCGCCTCACGTCTAAGCTGCCACGTCCCTCTTTTCGCCAAGCCCAACCTCCCCGGCCGACGTCACCCGTTGCGCTACAGCTCCCCAACCCAACGCACTTGAGCCCTAGAACGCCTTCGCAACGCTTGTAGACGGTGTCGCGCATATCGCCTGATTCGCTTTCTATCTCTCACCATGTCGAAAGTCGTGAGAAGTGTAAAGGTACGGGGTTTGGTATACAATCTATATAGGAGTGATGGCTGACTCTGGCTTTACAGAATGTTACCAAGGGGTATTCGGCCGTTGAGGTAAAGGTTCGCAATGGTATGTGTTGTTGAATGGTCCATTGGCAGCTCGTACTGACCATAGCAGCAACCAGCAATGACCCCTGGGGTCCCGTGGGCTCTGACATGGCAGAAATCGCTCAAATCACCTTCAACAAGTAGGGCTGCACGATATCCGCACTTAGAAGCTGCACTAACAGCAGCCTCAGCTCGACCGACTTCTACCAGGTCATGGACATGCTCGACAAGCGACTCAACGATAAGGGGAAGAACTGGCGCCACGTCCTAAAGTCCCTCAAAGTGCTCGACTACTGCTTGCACGAGGGCTCCGAGCTGGTGGTGACATGGGCGCGGAAGAACATCTACATCATCAAAACATTACGAGAATTCCAGTATATTGACGAGGAGAGCCGCGATGTTGGCCAGAACGGTAGGTTGCGCCATCCTTCGATTCGGCGGACATAGCTAATACGTTTGTAGTGCGAATGGCAGCGAAGGAATTGACATCATTGATCATGGATGAGGAGCGACTGCGCGCCGAACGTTCCGACCGAAAGACGTGGAAATCACGCGTGACAGGCATCGAGGAGTACCCTGGAGGACATCATGGCGCTCATGATGGAGAGGGCTCACACCGACGCCCGCAAGACAGAGAGCAACGCCGCCAGCGCAGGACGGACGAGGAGGATTTGGAGTTTAGGTTGGCTCTTGAAGCAAGCAAAAATGAAGCGGAGGAAGAAAAGAAGCGACGGGATCGTAATAATGCGACTGAAGGCGATGATGATGATCTTGCAAAGGCAATCAAACTGAGCAAAGAAGAAGAAGAATTGCGCCGCAAAGAGCTCGAGCAGACCAATGCTGATCTCCTATTCGGCGACGCACCAACACAGCCCACTTCATACCAACCCACGGGAAATAACCAGGGATACCAGCAGCAGGGCCAGGTTGACTGGTTCGGTAACTTGATGGATCAGAACCAACAGCAGCCACAAAACACGGGATTTCTCAATAATGCATATTCTCAGCCAACTGGAATGCAGCAGCAACCGCAGCAGACGGGCTTCCAGAACGGCTATGGTGGCTTTCAACAGCAGCAACAGCCTGCTGGATACGACCAATTTGGCAATCAGCAACAACAGTACATGCAACCGCAACAGACCCTTCAGCCACAGCAGACTTCGTTCAACATGAATAACCCTTATGGCCAGTTCGGTGGATTTGACCAAATGGGTCAGCAGCAGCAGCAGCAGCAAGACACACTTCAACCAGGAAGCCATAACCCTTGGGCAGCCAGCAAACCACAGGATTCGCTCATGCCACAACCTACAGGGTCTAACAACCCCTTTGCTTCGTCCTTCACTCGACCACAACCCACACAAGCACAGACTCAGCCATCGCTTAATACCCTGACTGAACAGAAGACGCAAACTCAATTCAACAACACTTCGTTCAACCCGCCGGTGTCGTTCTCAACGCCACAACCTTCGCCCTTCCCAAGTGCCCAACAAGCGCAGCCGCAGAAAGAGATGGATCCGCATGCGGCCAGACTAAATGCCCTACTCGCCACTGGAGACGGCCAGGATACATTTGGAAATACCGGAAATCTCCGTATTCCAGCACAGCACACGGCACCTGGGACGTTTGTCAATTCAGCAGGTGCTGGGTTGAACCGAGTCAATGCCAGTGCAACGGGCAGCAATCCGTTCCTCCATTCTCAATTCACCGGAATGCCTCAGCAGAACCGCATAATGCCAGCCCAGACAGGACCTGTGGGTGGTTTCGGAGCCAACCCATATGGCAACGCGAATCCGTTCGGTGGCCAGCAGCAGCCGCAGCAACGGCAAACTGGGGGCAACAACTTAATAGACTTATAAGCGGAGTATGGGGGATGGGAGGGCGAAATGGTGGTGTTACTTTTCAAGTTGTTTGACAATCATGGGGCAGTGTTTTTTGTCGAGATCGAGTTGGCATACGGAGCAAATGCTACCCTTCTCAGGCGCGTTGACGGGAGGGATCGGAAAGCAAAAGTGAGTGGCGAAGCTACCTTGGAACGGAAGAAAGCTGTAGATATTGTATGATTCCCTTCATAGGTAGAGTTTCATATTCCTAGGTCCCTTCCCCCCGCCGTGATAGGCGCCGTGCACTCCCCAGCACGCACAGCAGCACCACGTGACCGCCCCCCTATGCGCCGCCCGCCCAAGCCACCGGAACGCCCCTGTGGGCCGCCAACAACCCTGCCAACCCCGCAGGCGCGCTTTGTACCTACAGACCCCGTCCTCCCAACATTTCCTCCCTCGACACACCCGCCGCCTTGCTCGCCAAACATTCTTACGGCCCACAGCTAACAACACAAAAGCCATGAGCGCCAAACGCCGCCGCCGCGACCCGCCTGACATGCCGCCCAAACGCGCGCGCCGCAAACCCTCCAATCCCTCCGTCTTCCCCTTCATGCGCCTCCCCGCCGAACTGCGTCTGCACATCTACACCATGGCGCTGGTGCGCCCCTCGCCGTTACCACTGCACATGCCGCGCGCATCGAGCACCCCTCCCCCTTCGCCGCCCGCCCCCGCGCCCCCGCCGGCAGACCCCGTTGTCCCCGCGCTGCTGCGCCTGAACCGCCAGATCCACCGCGAGGCACGGCAGCTGCTATACGCGGAGAACACGTTTACCCTGACGCTGTCGTCTGGCATACACACGCTGTCGACCCTGCATCAGCGCTCGCGCTCGCTGATCAAGCACATTGTGCTGACGATTCCGAGTCACCACGATATCCTCGACGGGTTCGCGGATCTTGTGAGGCTGGGCCTGCGATATTGCTGGGGGTTGAAGTCGTTCAGGATCATTTTGCGCGCGGGACTGCCGGATGATGGGAGGGCGGGGAGCGCGAACAGCGTGTATGCAAATGCGTTTCATATATTAAGGTGGTTGCCGCGGGGGTGTAGTGTTGTGTTGGAGGGGTGTGTGAGTGAGACGGTGAGAAGGGTGGTTGTGGAGGAAGGGCGGCTGATGAGTGTTTTGGATGAGGTGAGTTCGTGTTGAGGGATATGGCGTGCGTGGCTAATGGATGTAGGCGAGTTATTTGAAGAGGCAGCATCAGATGCCCGAGCGGCATTGAGATGGGGTTGGATGGACATGTGGGCGGAACCGTGGTTGATTATCCACGTTTTGAATAGTCGGCACGTTGTGATAGACGCCGTCAAAAGACAAGCTACCAAGTGAATGTTAATTGTTTGTATTTTGGCTCTACTCGCGTAGAAGATATTGTGTAGTCTAAAGCGGATATAAATCCTTCATTAAGTACCAGTCTAGTGAGTGCATGTGTGCGCAGAAAGAAAAGCGGGCAGAGACAGTCTGAAGAGACCAAGATCGCCGACGCCCCATGATACCGCGCAAGGGACGCCAAACTCCAGCAAACTCCTACAACCATCGTGGAGAATTTTGACGAGGCAGAAAAGGTAACCACACCTGAGCAACCAAATTCACAGATGCCTGCAACAAATGAAATCGGGGTGGCTGAATACATATGAAAAACAGCCCCGAGCGCGACGAAAAGACAGTGAATTAGTGTATGGGGCCTGCAAAGCTGATGCAATCCACTCTACAGGTACCCGGACCTTCGAGATAACACACCGGCTAGCAGGTAGGAAACTTTTGAGAGAACACAGGGGTATAATCCTGCCAAAGAACACCGGAGTAATGGACCCGAGAGATGAATGTACTAGTGATACAAAGAAAAATGGCGAGCCTATTGGACAGCAGGCGCCCAAAGATCGTTGCCCATGCGTTGTGGGTTGGCATTGTAGTGGTCCGGTTCCGTGCTGTTGGGGCGGCGGATGTTGTGGTTCTGGTAGTACATGCTGTTGTTTGTGTTGCCGTACTGGGGTTCAGGATATACATAGCCGTTCTCTGCTGCACCAGGAGACGGAAGAGCCTGCTGGGAGGGTGATTGCCAGCCCATGGCAGACATGTGAGGGCTTCCGTTGGCGCTAGTGCTGCCACCAGACTGGTTGTGGTTCGCGGACGCAGGCGGCTCGAGAATGGGAGGAGGTCCGTAGGCACTGGGATGGGAGGTAATGGCAGGACGGGTGCCGCT
Source organism: Ophiosphaerella herpotricha (assembly GCA_028458525.1). Taxonomy (NCBI): domain Eukaryota; kingdom Fungi; phylum Ascomycota; class Dothideomycetes; order Pleosporales; family Phaeosphaeriaceae; genus Ophiosphaerella; species Ophiosphaerella herpotricha. The sequence continues at coordinate 191,881 of JALNQK010000040.1, forward strand.
CACGCTCGATGTGTATGACTGCGATGTCAAGGCAGGGGACGCGCGCGGGCTGGGCTGCGGCATCTCGTTGCGCATGTGAGGGGGGACGTTCATACCGCCCATATACGCGTAGTCGGTGGCTTGGCGATGCATGCCAGGAACAACGCCAGCCGGCATTCCGTTAGCGGGCGAGAGTGACAGAGTGCGGTCGCCGGGAGAGGGTGTGTTGAGAGGTGAGGCATTTTCTGAGTAGTCACCGCCATCGGAACGACCAGTCCGACTCGGTGCGGCTGCACGGGAAGCAAGGGCAGCGGCAGTAGCGGCGGCAGCCTCTTCCACAGTGCCGGTGTGATGATTTTGATGACGGGTCAAAGTAGTCCGACGCGTAAATGTCTTTTGACAATCGGCGTATGGGCACTTGTACGGACGCTTTCCAGAGTGGATGCGACGATGGCGTGCCAACGAGCTAGAGTCACTAAATGGCTGGGATGTATTAGTGCAGTGTGCAGGGAGACGGGCGAAGAAGCCGTACCTTGCCGCAGCGCTCGCACATGTGAGGCTTTTCACCGGTGTGGACGCGTTGGTGGACAGTAAGGGCAGAGCGCTGAATGAATTGCTTGCCGCAGTTGAGGTAGTCACACACGTGGGGCCGGATGCCACTGTGGATGCGTTCTGTACAAGTCAGTGCGTGCTTTGCGTGTTCGGGGCCCAAGCTCCTTACCATGACGTGCAAGGTCACTGCGTCGCGCGAAGCCCTTGCCACAGGTTGAGCAGGCAAAGGCCTTGGGTGGGCCAGTGTCGGAGGCGGGACGGCCGCCCTGGTGCTGGTCAGACACCTGCTGCGGTTGCTGGCCGTATGCGTGGTCTGGGGGATTGGGAATGTAGTTATTGTTGTTGAGCATGGGCATGGGGGCCTGCATCTGCGACGGCGACGGGTAGCTCATGTGTTGCTGAGGCAGGGACGGGTACGAGGGCAGCGGCTGCTGGGGCTGCTGCGACGAGTACCGCGACGAGTCCGAGGGATGGGGCGACACGCCGCGTTCTGAGCCGTTCTCTGACTTGATGCGGCCGCCGTTCATGTAGGGCGGCGCGCCGAAGTGCTGCTGCTGCATATCGTGCTGCATGGCGTGCTGCATGCCGAAGGAGTGACCTGTGCCTGCGTATGCTGTTAATCGCGCGTTCAATATCGTGTCTAACTCCATGGTGGACAGGGCGAGAGAGCGCGCAGAGAGGGTAGGAGCCGGAGGCACAAGAGGGCCTGTCGGACAAAAGACAAGACGGGACGGTGCGCACCAGTGATGGGAAGGGCAGGCGGCGGCCTCGCGTATATGGGCGCGGGCGGGCGGTGGTGGTGGGCGTAGTGGTGGTGGTGGTGGTGGCGACGATAGACGTGGTCGAGGTAGCGGTGGTGGTGCAGCGAAAGGGTCGAAGTGGCCCCGTCGTAAGTCGAGCTGTCAGTTCAGACCGCGTGTAGGTCAATGCAGAGGTTGCACTAGATGGCGAGGTCACGGTCAGTCGATGGTCGAGGCAGATGCGCTGGAGCGAGGGCAGAGGGAAAAAAGAAGAACGCAGAGCGCGCAGGGAAAGTGCCTGGTGCAGGACTGGAACTTCTCTCGCCGGGCTGGCTGGCACGCTGGCCACGTCCTACTGGGCGGAAAAGGGGAATGCAGCGGTGAAGGCCCTGCAGCGGGACTGCGCGGGCTGCACGCGGCGGCAGGGCATGCAGCGACGAAAGGGACTTACCTAGGAGATCAAAAGACGGGCAGGAGAACAGGGCAGAGGATGACCGTGATGGAGTTGAGGTTGAAGGGTGCAGGTATTTGGTGCTTCTGCTCTTGTTGCGCGCTGTAGAGTTGCGCTAGGCCGGAAGCGTCCTGGCGCGCTAGTCCGAGTCGCCCCTTCCTGACAATTGATGTGCAGGCAGGCGCAGATGGATGCGATGCGTGCACGGGCCGCTGTGCTTTGGACCGCCTCACCTACTGAAACGGCAAATCTCACGCGGTTGCTGTGACTGATGCTGCTGTTCTTACTGTGTGCTGTGTGCCGTTTGCCGTTCTTGAGCCGCCCGCGACGAGCCGTGGATGATGGCCGAACCCTGGGGCGTGTGCTGCGCTGCACGACGGACCCGGCTCCGATCTGCGATGCACTGATGCACTGATGCTCGAGACGGCGCGGGTGCTGCGGTGATAAATTGGCCAGCGATCGCAAAATCGATTTGAATTATGGAAGGACAGGTATGTCCTGTGGTAGATTCCTACGCAATATCAGTCGCGGCTCCAGCTGTGCATGGGTTCGTGGGCGCTGACTGTGTCGTCCTGTTGCTTGCTGACCAGTTCGGACTCCTCCTTGTCCCTTTTTCTGTCTTAGTCTTACTATGCCGTCGTCCTCGAATGGTGGGAGGTAGGTCACAGCCGGTATCAAACACACGTAGCACAATCAGACCGAGCAGGCAAGCACCTTCTTCAACATTAGGGACCAGGGGATGCTCAAGTAAGTGCCAGAGGCAATGGAGTCATATCATGCTACAGCTGCACCACGATTCGTGCTACTCGTCCGCTGCCACATGTCCTGGCGCTGGGGCAATCTTGCGGCCTTGTTTGAGGCGTAGGTGGCGCTCCTGTGCGTGCACATTGGGATCCACAACCCGGGAGGCAGCGGATATCTACCATAGTCGTGGGGTTGCATGACCGCACTGCACACATGGAGCTTGACTCCCGAGCCACAAGATGAGCCCCAGGCCAGCACTGCCAAATCAAACCAACCACCCGTTCGCGCAGCCTGCACCCCGACGCGCTTTTGGAAATGATGCACTGCTCAGGAATGATGCTGGGCTCCCTTCTCGAAGCCCGCTAGAACGAGGGCGCGATTCTGTCCAGGGTGGCCTGGTCGTGCAGCGGGCGACCAGTTTGAGCCGCCGTCAGGCCCGAGCATTGCAACACCATCACGAGACGGCATTGCGTTGTGAACCTGGCCAGCCACCACCGCGCTGCCACGGCCATTGGTAGAAACGAGCTTCACGTGGAGGCGCGAAACGCAAGAGAAGACGAACTCGTGGTGGCTGCAGAGCTCGCCGTTGGTCCCGGCCAGGCTCCCAGCGATCAAAGAACACGGCAACCTCCACGAATCAGCACAGGTATCCTCACAGCCGACTATTCCTTTTTTATTGCAAGGCATTGAGGATACTACATTGCTATCATACCACCGACTACCTAGGTAATTGTGTAGCTATCCTTGTGGCGCCTGCCCAGTACGTCCAGTCCGGTGGTACCTTCCTGCCATTAGTACCCCTGACTTGTTGGTACGACGATACTTTCATGCCACACTCAGCTTCTCACAATCAAATGCCAAAACCTCGTACTTGCGTATGACAATATGCTGCTGCAGCCTTGCACTCGCGTAATCCTCCGCAGCCCAGCTCCATCAGCATGACTGCACCGCCATTGCCGAATTTCAGCTGGCTAAATCTGTCATCTATGCGCCGCCAGACGCTATCCATACTCCTCGGCATGCACGCACCTATTGTACAAGCTGCACTGCACGGCAGCCCGATCGCTCTGAAGCCCAAGCCCCTTGCTCTCCCAAGCTTCCGCCCGATCCGTCTGTGCATTGCGCGTTCCAAAATCCCAATGCACCCGCTTCCGGACCCACCATGAGCCTCACTGTGTTTCGGTCTACTCGCTCCAACCACGTAGGCCCCGTTGTTTCCTCCAACCGACACGCGAGATACAACAGCAGCATGTCTTGCCTATGCGCTTCTTGCTGCGCGTCCCAGAGCCCAATTGCCAAGACTACCATCGGCGGCTACATCCCTCCTACTTCTTTCCCTGCCTCGATGCGTTATGCTATTCCGACGACGTTGCTGCAGGCCTGTTTCACCATTTTCTATTCGCTATGGCCAAAGCTCCTGGGGAATTGCTCCGGCCTACCTATTCTTGTACCTGGTGCGTCAGGAGTGCCATGTGCCCCGTGTCAGCCTGGCGTGCCACTGGCTCAGCGGTTGTGGCCCCAACTCACATGCCTTTGCGACGGCGCCCCTTTGCGGCCATCAGCCCCAGCCAACGTCCCGAAACCAGGGTGACTTGTCACACCCCTCCCACAAGGCTTCTAAAACAGTCCAAGCGTTCTTCCACGCAATTTCTAGAACAACGCTTGCACGGCCCGGGCACAGAGTGTCTTGTGCGCATCCATGTCCCTTGTCCTTTCCAGAAGATTGCCCCTTTTACTAACCCTATTCATGTCGAATAAAGACACAGGAGATGAATGACACCGAGACCTCATTTTGTTGGCGACTACCTTGGGTTGCGTTGCAGTGAGCTGTAATTAGTCCATTCGTCCAGGAAAAGATTGCTACTACGTAGTCCACGCTGTTCGCCTTGCGCTGAGCATGTCATGTCCACCACGGGAGCTACCGCCGTCGAAGTTAGCCTATAGCCGCATTGAAAACAACGCGTCCATCGGCCCTAACGTTGGAATTGTCCCGGCTGTTCCTCTTATGCCGGCCACCTTGTAACGGGAGTTGAACCGTTGTCCCGCGATATGCATACCGCTTTTATCCAATCCCTTGCACGAGTCCAACGCGAGGGTACCCTTGGGCATTGCTCGTGTTGATTGACAGCAAACGGCGGAATTCAGTGGTTTACTTCTCTATCAGAGTCATAGCCTGAAGAACCGCACAATTGGGTCATACCCCAGCTCCTCCCGCCGAGTCTGACGGCGTAACGATCAGTGCTTCGAATCTCGGTCGTACAACATCCCCAAGATTCGGAGACTTTGTAGGCTCCGTCACACACTGCCGAGGCTTGGGCACGATGGCTATACGGCGGCCGGCCTGAGCTTGAGTGGCGATGACAGACGAAGCGTTGCATCCACGGTGACGGCGTACGCTTGATTCGCATTGTATTGTGACAAGATAAGCTTTACACCAGTCTCCAAGCACTCCCAGTCAATGAGAAGTCTAATATATACGACACGATTTCTCGTAATTACAATTATTGGATCACAAACACCCACCAGCCACAATGGTTGAGAATATGAACTCATTTTAAAAAGGATAGTCGATAAATACATTCACTTTTATATCGACCAAAAATTTGATAAGATTCAGGAGAAATGCTGATTGGGAAACACCATTAATATACACCGAGAACGAAAGATTGTCGACCGAGCACTCGTCACCAAGCCGAATAACGCCGTGAATGCCATGGTATGCACACCTTGTTACCAATCGTCCAGACCCTAGACCCTCGGTACTCCGCCGGTGCCGAACAGCTCCATCTTGACCCTTTCCGCGGGAACACCGTAGCTCCTGAGCTTGGCCTCCATATCTAACATGAATTGCGTCGGACCGCAAACGAAATAGGTCGTCTTATCGTTATCGCTGTGAAGAAGCTGCCTGTCCACCTTGTCTAAATCGACACGACCCTCGATATCGTAATCAGTACCCTTGACCTCCGACTCCTTGGGATGCGAAGCAAAATACACAGTGCGTAGATTCGAATTTGAGGCCGCCAAGTCATCAACATGTTTCTTGAACGCCCTCGCCCCCGAATAACGCGCGCCCTGGATCCACGAAATCGGCCTGGAATCCACTTTACCGACCAACGTATTCAAGATACTGGTCAAGCACGTCAAGCCCACTCCCGCTGATACTAGCACAACAGGCGCATCACCCAGCTCTTGCTCGTCTAAAAAGAAGTCACCAAAGGGATGCGACACACGCACCACATCTCCCACCTGCTTCTTCTCATGCAGTAGATTCGAAATATAGCCCTCATGCGTCAAACTCTTGTCCTCTCCAATTTCCAGCCCGGGCTCCTTCTTCACGCTGATGCGTAGATACCCCTTACCCGGCGCATCACTCAAGCTGTATTGTCGCGCCTGCCACACACCGCCGTCAAGCTCATCGACAAACATGTTGACGCTGATATACTGCCCGGGCTTATACGCCGGCAACTTTAACCCAGCCTCCACGGGCGCGAGGTAAAATGATGTAATATTCTCGCTCTCCTTCTCCTTGCGCGCAATTGTAAAGTCTTTCCAGTCATCCCACCCGTTCGTCGATTTGTACAGTCCGTCCTCCTTGCCAATCATCAGGTTTGCCAGCTGCCAGTACGCAGCGCCCCACGCGCCGAGGATCTCGGGCGTCGCGGCGTCGCCCAGCACCGCCGCCAGCGTCTCGATCAGGTGCTTCCCTACGATGGCATACTGCTCAGGCCGGATGTACAGCGTGGCGTGCTTGTGGCATATAAGCTCGACGGCGGGGCTGAGCACGCCGAGGTTGTCGATGTTTGCAGCGTAGGCGTACAGAGCGCCGGCGAGGGCTCGTGGTTGGTGGCCCGTTGCTTGGTGCGTGTTGTTGAAGACATTTTTGAGCGAGGGGTTCGCGGCTAGCATGTCTGCGTAGAACTTTTTGGTGATGGTGAGGCCATGTTCCGCAAGTACAGGCACAGTCGCCTTGATGATTTGTACTTGCTCGGGAGTAGGAGATGTCATGTCTACTTCGTCTTGGGTTTTCTTCTTGTCGGGCTGATCGACTTGGTAAATACCTTACAAACTAGGCCCTGTCGAAATGTGCTGTGGATAGATAACTGATGTCCCTCCCTGTCCACCCATCCCACCCTCTATATACCCTCCCCCATCCTCACCCCCTTCCTACAACTCCCGCATATTCTACATCTCCGCGGTACCTGCCCGTTTGCATCCCAAGTCTATGCAGAAAAGGATCACACCCTACATCGTACGTGCGTTTCGCGAAGCCCGGTCGCCCTGCCACGCTGCGCGCAAAAATGTTGGCAATTACGTACTTTGCACGTGCGTGGTGCACTTTCTCCGCCACTTCCGCGTTGGGAGACGGGGGTGCGGCGAGGCTCAAGACCCGCTAAGGAGACTAGGCTATGTTTAGTGCCGGAACGTGTAGTATGTAATCAGGCCCGGTGAGGCGGATGAGCTGTGTAGATGATGATGGCCGTCGCGTGGTTGCAGGGACTGCGTACATCCAAACAAACAACCACATAATTAGGCACTGCAGGTACCGTATATTCCCCTCGCCAAACCCTGCCCATCATCCAAGCCCCCATTTTTACATCGTGGCGGTCCATCGCGTGTTGTATGACCATATTTTACAAATTGTCACCTCATCGTGCAGCCCGATTTCTTCCGCAGTTGTGTAAGCAGGAATTGGGTGCGGCGATTGGGGGGCGTATGAGCGGGGTGGTGTGATGCTGGGTGGGGTTTCTCCGCGGGGTGGGGCGCACGTGACGGGGAGTGTATTTTTGGGTTTTGCAACAATGTTTTGGGTGAGAGGTTTGGTATGCGAGGTTTGATGTGAAATGAATGTGGTGAGCATAGGCATGGTATGGGAAGTAGCTAATAGCGTGTGTGATGATGATGTGGTATGATGGGCTTTTCTTATTGTGCAAGTGTCTGTTTCTTGTTTCGTTTCGTTGAATCATTTATTTGTCTTTGGCTGTTCTCTATTCCGAGTCAGCTTGTAAAAGAGAAGGAAATTGGTAGTTGCGTGTGCGTCGGTTTGTGTATTCAACTATCGATAGGTAAATCGGTATTTGTGAGCTACCGCTGGCCAAGGCTTCCATCGACGCCAACACGAATTCCGTCTGGACTGGGGGCTGCTGATATACCAAAGGAAAGGACGATATATACCCCAAAAAAATTAGTGAAAAAAGCGTGGGTCGGTACAACAGGTATGTTGTATGCTGTTTCAAGTTCGTTATCAATTCTAGCCCCAACGGCGATTCAATTTCTATCAACACTCCAACCACCGCTATACTCATCAGTCGTATCCTTACATGTATAAGAAGGGGGGCGAGTTACTCAGATATACAATGGCACTTCGGTACTCTCTAAAGTAAGGTCATTGAGCAAGCACGAGAGTACTCAACATTTCTCTGCCGGGTAGGTACAAGGTGAAGGTGAAGGTGAAGGTAAATGATTCCAGAAATATGTATCGCCGAGCTTCAGAAAGACACACTGTATAGGCCGCTTCCTCTTGATAAATTTCTTGAACATTTCCTAAACAATTTGCTAAATCGCCGCTTGCCTGCCCCAGGTTTTAGATTGGCAGCGACGAAACACAATTTCATACACTAACTACCCTCAACGGAGTTTCAACGAGGGCCTTGAAGAAGGCGAGATCATGGAATGGGACCCGCTAGCGACATCGAATAGCCCCAGATCGCGAACCAGGAAGCAACGAAGTACAACGGGCACGCCCGTCCCCACGTGCTGGTGCCATAGACGCATACAGTCACCCTGTACATATTTGCCACCTCAGTTCGGATATCATGCTAACACTGATCAATTCAGAAATGACATCCTGCACAAAAATATAGACTGGCCGATATCGTTGCAGCCCTACAGGGGGCCTACAGCACACCGCCATCTAGTTCAGCCCCTGCCGTAGCTAGCATTTCCTAATGCAGACATTTAGTTCCTGAATAGCTTATGGCTAATATCCATGCAATAGCCTATATTGGAATACTCCTACATCATGAAGGTTTTTGCATTGAAGAATCGATCAAAATATAGTATTACTGCAATGTTTCGCCAATGACCGGCGTGGCCGTACAATGTTCCTGCAATATTCAGATTACGTAGAAGAAAGAAAAAAAAAGTAATATAGAATGTATGCTGGAGTGGGTTGGAGGTAGTAAGGCGGTTTTCGAATACAAGGATGGATACATAATTCGAGGGCCATGAGGGACTGCTGAGGGTTTAGGCAGTGGGACAGATTCAGGAGATGCCAACAATGACCCGTACGCACCCTATTCGGTAACCAATACAAGCTAGTTAGCCGAGTCGGTCGACTCTAACTTTAAACGCCAACCGGGGCAGGGTGGCCCGACGCCCTCTACAGTCAATACTACTATCATACTTTAATTCTTTACGTTGCCGATTTTGCCTTGTTCATCGTGGTTATCCTTTGCGAACCGTCACTATGGAATAATCCTGATACTTGCGCTTGTGTTGATGGCGGAGGTTGATAAGGTTGAGGACATAGATGAGGGGGAGTAGGGGAGGAGGATTAGGGCGGCTTGGGTGGATTTCCTTTCCTTCCATGAGTGGTTCTCTTTGCCTTTCAGGACTCTTCTTCCCCCTCGAAAGTTTACCTCCTTTACTTCTCCCACGGTTACAAAGAGGTATTATAGTTCATCCACGTCATTTTCTTATCTTGATACGGCTTTTAATTACACGAGATCACATATTACATTCATATACTCTCATGATCTCATTTGCCCCTATTTGCGGAATAGATAGTCAACTGAGCTGTCCGATCAATCGATCGAGATATCTGTTCAACCATCTGATTCTGCAACCACTATGGAAACTGTATAATAGAACTACTGGATGGCCTGCGCTGGAATAAGTATCTCGGACTGTTTGTTGGAACAAAGCGCCCGATGTAGATTTTGACAGAAGAAAGAAGTGATAAAATGCCTAAATAAACCACTCATATCACCTAGGAATAGTAATAAGATACGAGCTGACTAAATTGAAAGTAGAAGAATAACTTTATGTAGCATACATCACATCCGGAATACCCAAATCGGGCTTGTTAAGAAAAGATATCAATACATTGGGAGAATATTTGTATTGACCAGCTATGGACACACCTGAATCTATTATTTCAAATCTGTGACACTGCTAGGGTTGTTTTGACGTCTTTGGAAGTGGCAGTGAACGAATTATGCAGTAAGCGTCAATAATCGAGCCAAGTTCATCGTGATAATATAAACAAGAGCTGTGGCAGACCCGTTTTTGTAACATCATTTTCGGGCAGAAGTGATACTAAGTGTCATCTCAAACTGTATTCATGTTAGCCGTATGGATATTAAGAAAGCTTGAACCAACTTTGACGATATATCCACAAACCCATTTTAACCAAAGTTGATGCAAATATTTTTTGATCTTACCTCCACGGCTCTTGTGCCATTGAGTAACAGACTACAGCTTTCCCCGTACCACACCACCCCCAGCCCTCGGCCTCATAATGCACTGCTGGCTCATACTCGCCACTGCCTTCCCCTCTTCATCCCAGACCCAGGCCTCTCCATACGTCCTACCCTCGCTTCCCACACTAGTACTCAGCTCCTTCAAATGCCACTTCGTCATATCAATCTCATCCCCACTCTTGAAAAACCGAAGCGCAAAATCCAGGCTGGAACACGCAGTGATATCCTCAAACCACATTTTCGAGAAACTCAGCGGCACAAAGGCAATTGCGCCATCAATCAGGAATGCAACGTTGGCAATGTGGTCTCCCGGCGTTTTCAGCGCATCATGACATCGGTACCAACCCGCTGTCGAGCGAGATGTGAGGGGCAGATTATCCTGTGTCGTCGTAATGCTCTTCACCATGCCGAGATTCTGGCTAAAGGTGCCTTCTGGGCAGGGGCGGTGGTCGAAGATAGAAGGCAAAAGGCCGAATAGTTTGCTGTGTTCATCCAGCACCTCTTGGCCGAACTTGCCCTCCTTGAGCAGTTTCTGATGCAGGTCTTCCGCAGACAACAAGTCCTTGTAATGGCTGTACGCTTTGGTTGGTGTTCTGGCGTATTCAAGTAGCACGGCCTTTTCTTTGATTTGGAAGTCCAAGACTGCAAGTAAACATACGCGTTCTTCGCCGTCGTCTCTCCTTTGGCTGATTTCTATTTGGCGCGTGGCAAAGGTGCGTGTTTGTCGGATTGTGCGTACTTTGGCACGGAGCGGTCGGTCTGTGTAAGCAGGGCCTAAGTAATGGCCGAGCATGGAGTACAGGTGGTAGCCTGTGGGGACGGAGAGGTAGCCTGCCTTGCATGCCGTTGCGAGGCTACAGCCGCCATATGCGATGTTCAATGGATTGCCCATGTCCTGTGGTGGATTGATACATTCCAGCACGCCGTTGTTGTCTTTAGGCTTGAAAGCGATTTGCTCAATGAAGGTTGGCCGCTTTCCCTGTGGCATTTTGTGAGAATTGAATTGATTAGTATGTCACAACGAGATTTGGATTACGAATTTGATAGATATAAATGAACTGTTATGCGGGAGGCCTGCAGCTCGTGGTGTTGATGTTGTAGCACCTCAGCTGCTTATGTCACCTCGGCTCGTTCTGACTACCCTAGCGCCTCCTAGTTAGTCTCACCGTCTACGTGATCTATTAGTAATCACAAAATCAGCTTTCTGAAGCCTACATTCTACGCCAATACGATCTTCAGTAAAACCAAGAAAATATAAAATCAGCCCTGATCTGCTAGTTTCTAAGCTGATGGGTATTCAATACGCTTTCGATATAGGTTGTTGTGATGGAAGTCACCCGAGGAGCGGCCACTGAGCAAAGCTATCAGAGATGATTTACGTCAAAGGAGCCTCACACATGAGGCCCACTCAAATAAAAGAAGTAATAAGGTGTGTCATGAAGGGTCCTAGTCTTGCCGAGACATATCCTCAAATCAAATACCGCACTCTGGCCCTTTCCTCAATGTGCTTTTGATGCAGCTGGGCCAACTGAAACATGGCGGACGTCTAAGTTTCTTTGCTCCATTTTTTCTTAGTACGTTCACTCAACAACAGACGTTGTCCCGATGGCCCAGGGATTTATTAGCCGCGAAAATCCGTATTGATAGTAGCAATTTGGGTGAGCTGACGTAAGAAATATCGAGTGATGATAAATGCTCATTTTCGAAAATATATGGTGTTTATCTAGGCACCTTTAGCAATCATATAAACAATTTGTAGCCTTGCTTTCTTACATTTGACTATTCGCTTTGTCTTGTATCAAATGGGTCAACAAGTTCCCAATCATCGACGTCTTTGTCGCGCTTTACATCGTCTATATCCCGATCTACAATTGTGGAAGCAGCGTCCATCCAAGAACCTTCCTGGTCAACGCTTTTCGCGCCCAGTCTGCCATTGGATGAAGAACCTGCTTCGTCAGGCATTTCCCAAGCTGATAGCTCATCTTCAAACTGCTTAATATTGGGCAACCTCTCCAGATCACGTATTATCTCACGTTCATCGATCATCAATGGGAGCTGAGTTTCTTCGTACCTCTGTCTAAGAACAAGATCAACTAGCATTTGCTTCTTATTTTGGTGGCGCTCTTCCTGTAATCGCTCGATTTTTGTAATTGTCATTGAGTTTTGTGGATTCGCCACATTCCTTTCTTTCCGCAAAGCTGCTATGGCGTCGAATTCTGTTCTGGCCTGGGCCAACACCTTCTGGAATTCTGCATCGTTGGCATCGGAACCGACCAACCTTTTATTTGCTTTTATTTTTAGTAGAGGATAAAGGATTTTGCTGGTCGTTGATGCGTTTTCATTTCGAATCAGGTTCCAACCTGAGACTTCGACCAAGCGTAAGGAGTTGTTCAGTTGGGCGACTTGAGCGCAGGTAAGAGCCCAATAGAATGCAGAATTGATATTGTTCCAGGTTCTATGGATCTTTATTCTCGCGTAACGTATGTGGCTTTTTGCAAATTCTGACAATTCGTCGAGAAATATATGGAAAATTCCGTCGATATCTTGAGTAAAGAATGTGACCGAGTGGTAGAGAACTGGAAGTGCTTCGGTGTACACAAAGTGATTTACCCGGAGAAGATTGACCCCAATGGCAGACCTTGGGGATTCCAGAAATGGCGTTCTGATCTCAGGGTAGTTGACGTGTTTGCATAATGAGTTTGAGAAGCGTTTGTTTGAGGAGTTGAGGCTTGCGGGATCTCGCTCGATTTTCACTATCAGCCTGTCCTTGGTTGGATCTGTTAGAGTATATTTCCAGATTTCGAGGCGAAGTTCCTTTGGTAACGATAATAGACGAGAGATGCTGGGCTCTAGGACACACCGCATATTTCCGTTAAGCTTGTATCAATTGTTGTTGCAATTCATCTGATGAGTGATATGGGCTGTCAGTACAAGGCTGAGATTGCTGCCCGCACTAGTGAGTAAGTGGGCTGTGGATGTGGGGCCGAATTCATTGTCATATTTAACTTAGCTTTGTGTGGCCCAGGACCAACACCCTCTTTATCGTACCTATCATCCCCATGGAGCACTTCGAGAGGCTCGAATATTGGACGGGGGTGACAAGGATCCATGGGTTGGTTCTACACTACCTAGGTAGATTCGCCATGCTTATTTGCAGATGAAGCGGCCATGATACGTGGAAGCCCTCATTGCAGTTGGTATCAAGTATCTAGCGTACATAAGCAACTCGCACTGCCAGGGACTTGCCTGTATGTGCATGTTGTCGTTGCGGACTGCCGGGAGTTGGTATGGTTCGGTATGAAAAGGACCCACAATCGTGCTGGTAGATCTGGCTTGGCGTAGCCCAAGCTCCAACCGAGTCGCGACACCTCACCTCACCTCAAGCCAGCAACCTTCAACATGCACCCCGCGACCTTTTCAAGCCCCAGACGTCATGAATGGGGCAGACATTCGGACCAAGCGCGCAACACGTGCGGCAGAGCAGTTGCCCACGCCTGCCTTGTCACCAGAACCTGATAATGTGGCATCCCCGGCCGACTACCGCGGCAATGACGCCACGATGGCGAAGGCAATGCAGGACATAACCAACACTTTTAGGGCGGATATGAGCCGGAGTTTGAGCGCTAGTTCGAATAGTAGGAGAACCAGCGTGCATGAAGACGCCATCATGTCAGATGCGAGCGAGAAGATTAGGCCTATCAAGCGTCCTGGCGACGGACGCAGGAAGAGCAGTGTATCTGAGCAGGACAAGGTGCTCAAACTGAGTTTACGGCAGATGCAGGAGCTCACAAACGAGCCTGCTAGCATACCTATCCGAACCGCGACGCCGATACCAGAAGATGCTCTGGAAAGCGAAATCCCCGGCGAAAATGCGCACCTCGAGGATAGTAGAATCTTGGGCGTTGTCTTGGAGCGCCCAGCCGAGGCCAATGGCACAGGAAGAAATGCCTCGCCGGGCCGGGAAAGGAAAACAGAGCTGGTAGTTGTTAAATCGCCGGCATCGGAAATGAGGCACGGCCGACCACAGCTGAGCTCACGCTCTATCACAACACCCACAATTCTACGACGGAAACAGTCCACCTCTCGATCACGGGTACACGGGCAAGATGTAGAGACCCAGCGCCTGAATAAGCATGGGCTTCCGCCTCTGAACACCGACTGCAAAGATGCATCGTCAAAGCCTGTACGCAAAGAAGGGCGCGAGATACGTGACCTCTTCTCGCCAATGCGTGCAGCCTTGCCTTTACCGCCCATGTCGATGCCAACTTTTCTTTCCCTTGAATTGGCTGCCAATCGCCCCTCGCCGCTCTACATTTACCGTGCCTCTAATGAAGACTTTCCTTACGAGAGCTCAGAGCTCAAGTATCAGCGCCTTATCAACTTTATGAAGATACCTGCAAAAATAGAAGGGATCCTCGGCTTTGGAGCCCTGGCCTGTCTGGATGCTTGGATGCACACATTGACCATCCTACCACTGCGTTTTCTCCTTGCCATTGGCATCTTAGTGAAGTGGTGGGGCTCGGTCATCATCAAGGAGGCCCGCGATATCTGGGCATTTGTATTCAATGGACTGCCTCGAGTTTGGCGCCGAAGGAGACAAACAGATGGCTCATCAATTCCACCCACACCTGCTGAAGAGGAACCTCCTCTCATGTCACGCCGACCATCATATAATGCGACAACTACGGCTGTAAGGCAGAATGGGGATGCCCAAACATTCTTCAAGTTTCCAGACCTGAAGGATCCTCGGCCTCGGCGTACACGTAACTCACGCTTTCGCCATCGCCGCACAAAATCTACACCATCTGCACTGCTGCCAAGTCATAAAGCTGATATACTGAAAGGCTTACTGATTGCTTTGAGTTGTTTCGTGCTGATGCGCTTTGACGCGAGCCGAATGTATCATAGTATCCGTGGTCAATCAGCCATTAAACTCTATGTCATCTACAATCTCTTGGAGGTTTGCGATCGACTCTTATCGGCTATTGGCCAAGACGTCCTGGAATGTCTCTTCTCACGTGAAACGCTCGACCGCAATCCTGACGGCCGGAGTAAGGTTCTGCGTCCGTTTGGCATGTTTGTACTCGCTTCGGTTTATACGGTCGCACACGCTACTGCCCTGTTCTATCAAGTTGTTACACTCAATGTTGCGGTCAACTCGTATTCTAACGCCCTGCTGACGTTGCTCATGTCGAACCAGTTCGTCGAGATCAAAGGCACTGTGTTTAAGAAGTTTGAGAAAGAAAATCTTTTTCAAATCACGTGTGCAGACATTGTGGAACGATTTCAGCTCTGGCTGATGCTACTCATTATTGCAATGCGCAACGTCGTGGAGGTTGGCGGCCTCAGCATACGAAGCAGCGATGTATCCTGGACAACAATGTTCACATCGTCTGGTAATGCAACGATATCAGCCTCTGCGTCGGCCTTTACAGCATCGAGTATATTGCCTATGAGCTTTACGATATTTCCCAAATACATTGCTCAAGTCCTGAATCCTTTCCTACTCGTTTTGGGTAGCGAGATGGTTGTGGATTGGCTCAAGCATGCATACATTACCAAGTTCAATCAGTACAAGCCAGAGGTGTATGACAAATTCTTCGATGTTTTGGCGAAGGATTACTACTCTAATGCTTTCACCGATCCAAATCTGACCAGACGACTTGGCCTGCCGTTTATACCACTATCATGCCTTTTCGTACGTGCGGCAATTCAAACTTATCACATGTTTATCGCTATGTACATGCCCCCGCCTTTACCAGCAACCTCGACATCGCTTAGCTCGGACCCGGCCACTTCTCCTGCGAGTACAGCTGCCTTAGCCCATATCGACCAAGTCTTCCGTCGTGCTCTAGGACGCTCATCTTTTGGTGCCGGCGTACCGTCACAATCCTGGTATCACATCTCCTCCTGGACGCTCGATGACCTCATTGCCGGTTCAACAATGCTCATAGTTTTCCTAGTTATATACTTGATCTTCCTCGCCTTCAAGCTGATCCTGGGGATGCTACTCTTGATTGTGGCCCGCAAACGATACCACAGAATGCAAGAGCGAGAAATGATGAACACCGAAACTGGCGGCAAAAGGGTCGGCGGATGGGGCGTCGTCGACGTCGACGAAGAAAAGCGTCGACATATCTACGACGACGATCCCGAAACACTGAAACGCCTCCGCGAACGCGACGAAAAAGCGAAAAAGAAAGACGATCAGGAACGCGAACGCGGAACTAGTTTCGGCCACGTGAGCCGCTACGCCATGGTTGCCAAACGCATCTGGTAGCCTCGGTTTTAGATTTCAAAATGAAGATATGATCGAAGTTCCTCCGTCCTAGCCTCGCACCTCTCGGCACCTGTCCCTTGCCTCCATTGCGCCACCTCCAAAAAAAAAAAACCGCCGCATACCCACCGTCTCATGCTTCTTTTTGTTCAACCTTTCCTTTCCCACTTAGACCTCCGCACACAAACTTGAGCTTGATGGCATCTGCATGCACGCCATCGCGTCCGCCACACCGGCGATCCCGCGACCCGACCATACCTCCAGCAGCACCTCTGGCTCCCCCAATCTAGTGATCCGAAGCCTAGCTCTGCGCTCGACAACTCAGTTCCAACTACCGGACGCCTGTTCGCCAGCTTGAAGCCAAGCGCGTGACTCGCGCCGAACTAAGTTTTTTTCGTAGGAGTGACAGCCAGCGGGTACCTGAGTCGCGCACCGCGTTAGCCCGGCGTACTCTGGCGAGTAAAGTAGGCCGAGCTGTGCATTCTGTCACACTGGAGCGCGAGTAGATAATTAAATGATTATTTCGCTACGCGAGCAAGTAAAAACTATAGTCGGAAGCCATGCCCTTTGTACCACTAATCACTTTTCCCCCCACTTCCCCCTTCCCCCTTCCCCCTTCCCCCTTCCCCGACCGAGCTTCCTCCGCGCTAATGTACTGCCTCATCTCCGCCGGGTGATTCTCCGCCCGAGTGACTGGTGACCTCGTCCACTTATGGCCAAACCCGCGCTACGACGTAGAGCACCGTGTGGCTAGGCTGTGAGCGGCGTAGTGTCGTGTAGATAATGTCTTGTTTACGCTGGGCGCGCCCTGACGCGGTTCTACACGGTATTATTCCGCCGGTGTGAGGCAGTGGCTGTTTCGCGTGGCGCAGAAGGTGGCAAGGCGGCGCAGGGGTGGGGCGTGTGTTTCGATTTGAGGGTTGAGAGTATTGTGGGGGCGGTATGTGGACTATCGATGAGGACTGTGCACGTCTAAAGGCACGCGGGCGGGGGAAGCAGAGCAGCGTTGGAGAGGCAGTGGGGGAGGGGAAGGCCATTGTGATATATTTCAAGCCTCACATGATTATAATTAGACGAGCCATCATTTTGGCACAGGCCGAAAAGCGGTGTCGCAGCCTCATCATCCACCACGCGGCACAGCGCATGCTTCCAACGTGCCATCCACCAGCGTACAAATACAGCGCCCCACCTTCACTTGACGAAAAGAAAAGGCCATACCCTATGTGCGTCTATGTTTCTCGGCCTGCGGGTTGGAAAAAGGCGCAAGAGTGCGCGCAAAAACAATCTGCCAACAACGCCGATTCTCGCGCACCGTGGAAACATGGTGGGATATGCAGTCATGCAGTTTCGAAAGCGAACCGTTTAGCGAAGGTCGAACCAAATGTCGGGAAAGGTGGTATGATGCGTCTCGTCAAACAACGCCAGAACGCCACGCAGGGAAATCGACTTCGGGATGGAGTAATGAGAATATCGGAGCAAAGGAATTCGTCGAAGCCATGGGATGATGCGCAGGTTATAGAAGCATTTTGACGAGCTAGCATCACGTGTTGCTGATGATGACCCTGGCGCCCTCTTTACCTAGGACGCCCCGCTCTTTTGCCTTGGGGCTCCTGTCCCGGCCCTTCTTGCGGGTAAGGAATCCGAGCATACCAGATGGCTTTTCTGCACCTTGAGGATTCTGTACAAGGGCAGAACTCTGGTTAGCCATCTCAGTCCATGAGCCGGTTTCATTGAGAACTACCTGTACGCCTCCACCCATGCTGGTGCTGCGGTGCGAGCCTCGTGGTCGGCTATTTATTGGTCGGGAGAAGGATGGTGCCGTGGCCTCGGATGGGTCGGCAGGGAAATAATCCGCACGTTCGCCACGTTGGGACGTAGGTGAGCCGGTATTTCGAGTTTGCGTCTGATTGAGTGTGGTTGCGCCGAGCGGAGGGCTGCCGCTTGGTGATTGTGTCGTGGAGCGAGCGGTGGTGGTTGAGCGAGTGGCATGAAGCTCGACGTCTTGAGATCTTGTGTTTGTGAGCGGCCGACCCCATGGATCTTGCTGTGAAGTAACAGATGCGGGTGTGTGCTCGTTATTGCTTTGATTACTCGTTCTTGAGGCCTGAGTTGAATCCAGAGGGTCGGCAACCGCCACGGCAATGGGGCGCTGGTCTGCGGCTGTCGTGTAATTGAAGGGCTCGAACAATGTTTCAATCATTCTGTGCAGCTCCTCTGCGCGAATCTCCTGCTCCGTTGCGTCATCTTTGAGTGCTTCTCTTGGCTTTTGTCTCCGCGCTCGTGCTTCCAACGGGGCTTCTTCCAAAAGCAGCTCTTCTAGATCGTAAGTGGCGTCAAAATTGGTTTTGTCGCTTGATGGGATGAATACAGGCAAGATCTCCTTGCGTTCCAGCGCAGCGAAATCGAGGGGACGGAAGAAGGGGTTATCGAGGAATGACTCGAAGCTGATGGCGCCAATGCGCTTCTTGCGATTTTTCTCCAGTAGCGAGCTGATGGCATGCAAACAGGGCATAGATACCGGTGGGCTCGTGACAGGGTAGGTCGGTTCGCCCTTGGAGATCTTCTGGGCCAATGAGTCATGACTACTCGCTTCGAATGGTCGCTGTCGAAATTAGAGATGAATGGGATACATGGGTGAGGTGGCCTACCTTGTTGTATATGCACTCGTAGAAGAGCACACCGAGTGACCACCAGTCAACTTCGCACGAATAGCCTTTGCCTTCATACACCTCGGGTGCCAAGTAAGCAAGAGTGCCAGATTTGCTGGTCAGTGGTTTGTGGGGTGTGAAGTCGGACGCGACGTTCTGCGAGGGGTTAGTATACCATGTGATGAGAGTAATGGGAGAGACATACGAAGTCTGCAAGATGGACGTGGCCGTCCGAGTCGAGGAGCACATTGTCAGGCTTGATGTCTCTGTGGACAATGCCCTGCTGGTGTATGTAGCGAACTGCACAGCCGAGCTCCGCTATCCAGAAGCGCACGGCCTCTTCTGTGAAGGTTTTGCGTGAGATGTGGAAGCGCAAGTCGCCGCCATTCATGAGGTCGACGACGATGTAGCTGGCTTGTGTTAGGCTAGAGGCATTGGGGTGTGGGGTCGTAGATGGCGTGGACATACAGGTATTCAATATCCTGGAAGCTGTAGCGTAAATTGCAGAGAAATGGGTGGTTCAGGTGCTCGAGCATGCGACGTTCGCGAATGATATTGCGAACGCTCTCGGACCGTACGACTGTGACACGGCGTCAGCATGTGGTGCTGGAGCCAATGGTGGCGTGTGTAGTGTGGGGAGACTAACCTTCGTCCTTTCTTATGTACTTGAGGGCAAACGTAAGGCCCGTATCTTTTCTCTCGACAATGCGCACTTTACCAAAGGCGCCTTTGCCAACGACGCGCAGCAGGCGAAAGTGGTTGAGGTTCACTGGGCAGCATTGTCAGACGATTTTCGTTTTTTGCACGATGCAGCCGTGGTGGTGGGGGCGGTAGTCGTGGTGGTGTAGTGGTCAACCCCAGACAAACCAACCCCACGGCTGGGCATACACAGGGCGTGACACGCACCTTGGTCGGTGAAGACGACGGGCTTGCCGTTGCTCTGACCCATGGCGGGCTATAATGTTGCTCGCACGATTTCAAGAATGCATCAGGTGGCCAGCGGGCGGCGTGTTTGGGTGGGCGGCCTGGGAAGGGCAGGCGCGGGGACTAGGTGAGGCTGGCAGGAAGGCGCAGCGGCGGAGGCAGTTGCGAAAGGGCGGGCAGGCAGGCAGGTGCGGCGGGCGACAGGCAGGCGCCAGTGACGGTGTTGCTCACGGCAAGACGGTGGGCGGGCAGGCAGGCGACAAAACACAAGCAGCGTGGGTGCAAGTGGTACGGCGGGAGGGGACGGCCAGCAGATAGACAGACAATAGATAGCACGACCAGGTAAGCTGCTCAGGAGGGCTGGCGAGTTTTGAAGCAAGTCGTCTTTCGGCGTGTCCCCTTGTAGGCTAGACCAGTTGGCCTTAGCGCCTTTCCGGGGCGCAGGGATGCCACGTTTGCCATGCGCATGGGCAACACGGCCATCTATCATCTCTGTCAGGGATCCACCACCCACCTCCGCCCAGCCCAAGCTCTGCTATTGCTATGGCCATGAATCTGAGGCCTGGTAAGCGCGGTAGCAGATAATCTGCGCCCGTACGGTGCTGGGCCGAAATAGCACTGCCCGCCCACTGCCGTCATGGCTTGCATCGTTCTGACCTCTGCGCGTCGCCTCTCCCGGACGGACACCTCTGGTGCTCTACCGTGTCTGCCATACTTGCCTCCTTGCCCCCTCACTTTCTCACTGCAGCTCGTGGCAGATCCTCCACGCATTGCTGCATGCATCTGGCGCTGACCTGCGCTAACACCACGTCGCACTCCGAGAGACACAGTCAGCGCCTCGCCGTGAATCCTCATGTTATTGACACTTGTACTGTACAATACCACCGACACCACCCACCACAGGCTGCGCGCCCTCCGTCCGCGCGTGCCCTTGTCTTCTCCGTCGGGGCACCTCAGAGCTCCTGCCCATGCGACTCGCCGACTCCTGCCGTCACGAGACACGGCCCACACCCCATTGACCACACTGTCTGATCTGCACCAGGCCTGCCGCTTGTGAAACACTTATTCTGCGAGATGCGTGATGCACCACTATTCCAGTCCAGGCGACAAGACTGCCTTGCTGCCACCTGCCACCTCAAACTCTCTTTGCCAGCTGCCCGGCTCATTTTCTTTTCTTCTTTGCCTCTGCTACGCTGCCAGATGCCACCACAGCCTACGCGAGCGCCTCCACGTGGTCCTGGAAAAAAACAACGTGCAACTAACGCAGACCCCCCCCGCTATCGTCGGCTGTCCTCACCGCTGCTTCTAATTTGCTAGTCTTCCCTTCTGCTTCTCTTTCTTTTCCTCTTCGGCCCGTTCGTGCATCAGCCCGATTCAAACGTCCACTGTGCTTCGCTGTCACCGACCCAAACCCCTCAAACACTGAGCATGCCATGCTCACATCATCGCATCGTCGCATCGTTGCACACCCACTGTCCAGCTGCCCTTTCGGTAGATTGGCACGTGCAGTGACAGCACTCACAGCTGATACGAAACCACCGAGTCGGGCCTCTTCAGCCTGATTGCCTACTGACTTTCTGTTCAAGCACCATCCCACGGCACTCAGGGGCAGGTACCACCGAGCACCAGCCTTGCAGAACCCACCAAACCACATAAGCTTGAATTCTCCTAGCGCCAGTCGACTTGCTTGTCAGCAACTCCGATCCATTGATTCATTGATTCATCACCCACCCTTCGTCCATTCCATTCCACTGACCATTCTTTTGCCGCCTTGGCTGACTTGCTCTCACCGACACCGGGCCTCCTCACCAGCAGCCCAATATGCGTAACCTATCCTCCAAGGGTAAGTCGAACCCAAAGTAGAGCCCACTCCTGCCTCTTTTGGCAGCTCCGCACGTAACACATCTTCTCAACAGCAACCCACGGCGGCGACCGACTCCACTGCGGCTGACCCCTAGACGCTGTGGAGATTTTAGTTTTGCGTTCGCCGGGGATGCACTGTAAAGTTTCGGGTAAGCATACTGATCAGGCTATCCTGTCTTCTACGCGTGTTCTAGAAGACCGCCTCCTGCCAACAATGCAGGGCTACTGCACTTTCGCAAACGGTCGCAATGGTTCTAGAGCACCGAACACTACCCAGCCACCTCGCTCCTCTCCCTTCGCTCTGCCATTACGTCCCAAACCAAACTACGCAGCATCCGTTGCCCATATGCAGCCCTTTAGTTGCTGTCTGCTCACCGTATCTAACTTCTCTACGGACCTCGATAGTAAACGTCTCACTCAGCCAAAAGCGGATGCTTCGGTTATCGATCGAGCTCACCCAGCTCCTTGGGATATCAAGTCCGACAAGTCCGACCTGCGAATAAGCACCATAGAGGTCGTCTTACTCTCCAAGACCGCTTTTCTGGCCCCTAAAAATGACCATATTCTTACTATCCAGATATCGCTACTGATCCACACATAGACAGGTTCTCGTTGGTGGCGCCGGCTTACCTGCGTCCTGCATTTATCAAACACTCTCTATTGTTTTACAATCATGCACCTCCTTTCTAGCGCATGTCTTGGCTTTACTCCCTCATGTTCAATGTCTAGATTACGCCATTTGCTTCTTCGTCACAGTCCCAAGTGGCAATCCATCCCACAGCTTCGCCACACTATGGAGACCCAAATGTCACCCGCTTGCATGCAGGCGCCTCCAACCGGCCCTTTGGGTCAGAATTAAGATCATCGATGTTCAAGACACGACAAGCGAGCATTAGCATGACCTTGGCACTGGTGTTGCTCACCTCAGACGGCGTACTCTAACACACGAGGCTGCACGGTCTTCACGACAACACTCAACGGAGTTGGATACTGCTCCTCGACACGGAGGCGCTGAGCGGTGAAAGATCCCTCATCACATTGGTGGCAAGGGGTTCTACGAGCCCTCAAATAATCACCACTGCTCTGGCAAATCAAATTACCGCAGGACAAAATCCTTCAGCCTTATTTTAATCGAGCCACTCGCACGCCTCCAAACCCCAACATCGCTTGCGGGTATCTTGCTCGCCATGCATGTGATGTCAGCGCATCCCAGAACGCACGAGGGAAGGTACCCTGTGTGCCGCGAATTAATCACTGTGTCACCGTAAGTTAGGTTCCGCTCCGTTTCCGCCATCAATCTCGAGCCGATTACGGCGTCCACCTGGCTGGCTGGTCGTGTCTCTACACCTATCAATAGAGCACCAGGGTCGTGCCTTTAGCGATCATGCCGTGCCACACGAAAGCCCCCAAATCCATCTCGGGAACACACAACCCAACAAAACCCAGCATCAACATCTCCCCCGACTCCGGCCACGCGACCCACGTGGAAAACCCCCAGTGCGTACAACATAACACAACAGCCTCCTCACCGCCCACTCTGTCCCGACACGCAGGAAATGAGCATCCTCCCACGTCTCGGGTGGAGCCCTCGGCGCCGAAACCCCGTTTGCCACCCTCGACGGCTCTTTATTTCCGTGAGGATCTCCCGCTCACTAACCGCCCGTCCCCCATACGATCAAACGTAGATAGCTGTTCCCCCTCAGATAAATCGTGCGAGCAACTTCCACCAATCACGCGACGCCCCCTTCATATCGTTTGTCGAGTGTGACATGAAGTAAATCATGCGCCGCACAAGTTGTGCCCTAGCGGTACACGTCGGTGATGTGAATCCTGCCACGCATTTGTATCCCAGCGATATGCGCCCCGCGCCGTGCGTATGATGGTATCCCCGAGCCAAGCAGGATTGTGCCGTAGCGTTATCGAGTGAAGACTCTGCGCTGCATGCGTGCCCTATACTCCGCGCCGGTATTATACCACAGGGTATCGGCCGATGAGGTGAGTAGGTGGGTGGGCCGGGTCTGTCGCGGCGGGACGGATGGGCGGGTTGAGCCGTTGCCGGGCCGTGTGGTGTGGTTTTTTGAAGGGGCGGGTGGGTGGCCGGGTGGGGGCGCTTGGGCATGTGTGACAGGAGGAGGGTGGGGATTTAGAGGTTAGGTTGATGTGTTATTAGGTTATAAGGGAAAGGATAGAGTAGGGATGGGTGGTATACTACCTAGGTATGTGCTGCTAGGTTGTGTCTTCGGGTAGTCGGCTAGCGCGTAGTTGCAGTGCCCTTCGTTTGATAAAAAGTGGGAAGAAAAGGGTTGAGGTTTTAGTTCGAACCTAGCCGGGCAGTGTAAGATTTGTTCATGAATGAATGGGTAAATTTGGTGTGAGTTACGTGGTAGGTTTTGGTGAGCCCGGTAAAGATATGGTGGCGGTCGCAGGTGTTGGACATAGGAATTGGGAGAGTGCTTTGCCTATGTTTATTGAGCAGCGCATGCTAGTCGAATAATGGCATGAGCTGTCAGCGTAGAGGACAAGAGTGTTGATCTACGGCGTATCTACGGCCGGTTGGGCTCTCAAGTTTTCTGGCTTTACAACTGTTGATTTGGATCTTGGCATTAAAAAAAGGCGGATGAGACGGCGCAGGTTATAAGTGACTCTCAAGTAGTTATAAGAAGAAAGCTCTGTTCCTGGATGCGATGCCCAAAAGCCAAAAAGCTGAAGAATAACCAACGACAATAAACTATCTGAGTAGTAGAGAATGTATTCATAGACACAAGCGTTACTCGCTTCTGCGGGCAACTTTGCTAACGGACGCGCCATGGTAGTTCTTGCCGTATTATGGTATGGCTAACCTAGTGTTTTTATTTTGGATGTGTTGAAGATTGTATTCTACGCACTTTTGTCATGACGCTTGCTTTTGGATGCTGAGATACGGTGACCTCCAATTCAAAGTTTTCCATATTGCTGCATGCTTATTGAGCATTATCAGTCGTAATAATTGCCATAATCTCCGTTTTCATATTTTTCCATCTCCTCGACAGTCGTCTCTGACGGTAAGTAAACCTCGACCACAACTCCGCGTTTATGCAACCCTGCACAAAATCAACGTCTGGGATATTAGCTGGGCAGTTGAACTTACAACCGTGTGGTAAGCTGTGCTCTGGTTGCCAAGTGCCATTTCGGCACATCCGTGGTAAATGAGTTTTGAGGTTGGCAGGTCGCATAGATAGAGAGATTAGTGCGAGAAAGATAGCGATATCGCCTCTCAATCCTTGATCTGCTGCAAAAGTTCCCCCATGACAATGATAGATGTTCGGGAGTATCATGTCAGGCCACCTTTGATCAGGACGTTGAGATTTCAAAGTATTCTCAGTCCCCGCAGCCGTCAAATAGGATACTTCGGACTTTCCCCACTCAAAACGGAGTGGACGCCATGCTTCTCCTGCCTCAAGCGCTGTCGCATCTATGTGATAGTTTTCAGTCAGCAAAGTCGGCATAGGGAAAATATGGCGTAAAAGTAGGAAATTGCGCCATAAAAGCGAAGACAGGCCGCTTACCTCCACGGAGGACCCAGAAGCCTCGACCTGCACAGTAAAACATGGAACGACATTTGTATGGACTGCCCATGGGGGTAAAGGATTTAGTACACTGCGACAAATTTCGCCCATCGTGGAACCACCATACTTTGGAAATTCCTTCAGATGATCGATAGTTGTACTCCTTGGAACCGCCCGGTATCCAGTAATCTTCCTTGATAGTCAATGGCACGATATCTTGATGTTCTCTCATTTCATCGATCTTGAAATAGAAAGAAGGCTATTTTTGTCGCTGAATTAGCGGGGATAAGACCTTGGTAGTATAGTTTCGCTTACGGATCTCATCTTGCCCGTCTCTGGGATGACTTTTGTTGACAATTTCTGATCATCATCCTTATTTTCTGAATATCTATGAGTAACTGAAAAAAAAACGATAGTAGTGTGCTCTAGCTTACTTCTACGACCAATCTTTTTCCAGCGAGCATCATTGGATACATGCTTGTCCTCAGTATGCTTTGAAGAGGCCACACTTTCGCGGATAGGCTGTATCTCGGGGGGGTTTTCTCTATGGATGCGTGGGATACCACTCCTTTTAGATGTTTCTGCGCTTACATCTGCGTAATCCTTCCGGTCATAACAAGGGCTTCCGATTTCCATTTCTTCTGGTCCGGAAGCGTGGTCTGCCTGTGTTCTAACGCTATCTACTCTCTCTTTTCCTGTGTTCTCGTCTTTTACTCCCCGTTCATCCTTCTCGAGCCCCGTTTTGCTGAAATCCGATTTGCCTTGCCCATTCGTTTCGTTCACCCAGAGCAAAACCCTTGAACCTCCAATTGGACTACTCTCTGTGAGCAATGAACTCAAAGACCAAATACCTGGGTTGGTAGCTATGGTGGAATTGTCAGCTACACTTTCCTCAGATGAATACTCTATGTCAAATGATCTGCATGGCGAAACTTCAGCATCGTCTTGGATTGCTGCATTGGAGTCATCATCTTCGTTGCCAACGTTGGAAGGCATAGGAACACAGAACAGTGCTAAATGTTCAAGATGTGACGCGAGATGTCGCTTGAAGAGGGTTGGCGATACGTAAATATCATCTGTAGCTGTGGGTAATGCGGTCTTCGATAGCTGACCTCGTTGCTTAAGTCTTTCAACCCAGTCATTACAGCACGGACAACTTGATGCAGACAGTTGGGTGAGCCTCTTCCGGCTGGATTCCAATACAGCATCAAGATCCCCTCCGTCGAAAAGAATACAATGCTTGTGTCGAATGTGCTCGAGGTATTTATCTTTAGAATTATATTCTTTCCCATTACAAAAGACACAGATATAGTTCACACGGTGATAGCACATCTCGTGTTCAAACCATTCGTTTATGTCCTTGAATAGAGGGGAGACACAGCCCTCAAATGTACAGATGTATGCTCGGAGGTCTGAGAAGACGTGTCGTTGCCACGACTTTTCTTTTTTGAATTTTTGTAGGTGGAAACAAAATGGACACTCAAACTCTTCCTCATTGCCAGTACGAAGACTTTCCAAAGTAGTTATTCTTGTCCTGAGTGGATTTTCTATATCACCGTCAAGAGATCGCGAAATAGTTGTGTATGATCTTGTATCGTCTTGGTCCGACAACTCTTCTCTTTCAAGCAGTGCTTCAGTGGCCCGAGCTGGAACAATAGACGTAGCCTTTGTTAAATAGGTTGATGGTCGACTGGCGTTTTCTGTCCAAATTGGAACTGGATGGCTATGCATCTCGGTAGTGTCTATGGGATCGTCTACATGGGTGATAGGAGTTTCTTTGATGTCGAAGGTATTTTCCAATCTGTCGCGGTGATCTCGGGTATAACTTAGATACTGCCTTCGTTCTGTGATTGCGTGCCCGAGGCGCTTTCGTAACCATGTCATGTCTTCTGAAGCCACTTTTGGAAATTTCTCGCCCACATGTGCGATATCATAGTATTCGTCGAAGCCATAACGGCTCCTGCTAAGTGCTTTGGCAAACGGGTCTGTAGGTGCTGCTTGTCGAATGATTCTGGAAATACGAAATAGGCGTTTTAGACAGATTCCGATCTCATCGAGCAACTCAGTATCTTCGTGTATCTCTCTTTCGCTATCGGCGATAGTGGCCCCATCCAGACTACTATGGAACGTGGGAGCCACTTGTACCGCTCGCTGGCCGGATGTGATTTCCAAGAGTTGAACGAGAGTGTCGTCCAAATCATCGAGGAGCTCAACAACATGAGCTAATATATCGTTGGCTTCGACCAGACGTGACTCGATGGATAGAGGCGATTCCCTCCGATGGAGCGCACCAATGTTTCCTATCCAAAGGCTGAATCGAGATGACTCGTCTTCAATAGTGCGATGAATAGTGTGGCTGCTTAAGCGTGACGTTGTACTGACAGCCTTCATATGCTTCAGAATGGATTCACAGGTTTCTGCCACAGAACGCATTTTTCATGATGTGAGGAACAGACTATCGGTCGTTGAAAGGATATGCATTTCATCGGTGTTGTTTGACAAGGCTGGATATAGAGTGGGGCAAAGAGTGCGGGGCAGCGATGCCCGACTCCAGCTGTGAAAGTGGGAGGATCGCTTCACCTAACACTGGAGCCAAACCATCAACTATTTCTTTCATTTCGCTACTTACTGTGAGAATTCTCGAGCTGCACCTTACTAGTACTTTTATTAGCCTTAGGTATCTTGGTCAAGCCTTGTTCGCCTTCGCTAGGCTGCTCCCTACTTTGTAGGTAGTGCTTACCCAGCATCCTCCAGCCCTATTTAGTTCAGCCGCATCATAAAATATATTTTCCTGATCTTAATCTCGCGGGAAGTCAAGCTTATTTCGTCACTAGTAAGCATGAGTGGCTTCGAGATCGCTGGTATTATTCTTGCTACCTTTCCACTCATCATCTCTAGTCTTGAGCATTGGCGGAACGTAGAGAAGGCCAGTGGTATCTGGTGGAACATACGCAAAGAATACGTCAAATGCCGCAACGATATAACGTACTACGAAATCGTTTACAAGAGGAACATAAGAGAATTGCTTCTTCCTCTTGCAACCGATGCGGAGATTACCGTTCTGTTGCAAGACCCTGGTGGTACCAGATGGGGCAGCAGTACGGAATTACAAATACTCTTGAAGAATCGACTAGAAGAATCATATCAGATATTCGAGGATATCATGATATCAATCCATACCACGACTGAAGCATTACGAAAAGAACTTTGTTTTGACGACACAACCGTACAGGACGCGTTGGCGTCTGTCAGCAATGACAAGCTGCGGATGAAAATCAATTATCAGAAGTTTCGAGCCAAATTCAGCCTCGGAGAATCTGTTCGTAGGGAACATTTCGCGCAATTGGAAGAAGGTAACAACCGCCTGCAAACATTGCTCAGCAGCGGCAATCGGCTTTCTGCACTACAAGCATCTTCAAATGCAAGCCCACAACCAACATCTAGAATCGAGGAATTATTTAAAAAGATCTGGAAAAGTTCCGATGTACTCTTCAAAGCGTTGCAGAAGGCGTGGCAATGCCCATGTCAGGACTATCACTTCGCACATCTTCGGCTTGAACATCGTACAACACCTGCTATCTGTTTCGATCTCATACTTATGGCAATCGCACCTAGCCATTCGGGCGTAACTACACCGTGGTCCTGGCAAGAACTTCAATGCAGGCAGATGCATGCGTGCTCTCACTCTCATACTACACTACCTGTTTCTGTCGCTCCTACTAGCCCTTCAACCAAGACGACAACAAACAACGTTCGGATGGTCCCAAAATCGTCAAAAAAAGGCAAAAGCGTTTCCTTCACGGCGGCAATGCCGAGCACTCCACCGGCCAATATAGTTGCTTCTCCTAGTACTGTACGCCTCTGCCACCAACTGAAGGATGCAAATCGCAATGATTGCCTGGGAATCATCGGCCGGGACAGTTTGATGTATCATTTACATCCTTTTAGCAAAAGAGCCCAAGTGGATGCTCGCTCTACCCTCACACTTGGTCAAATTCTGTCGAAAGACTTCGACAAGCCTGCGTCCCGGCGTGAACGATACGAAATCGCGTTGTTAATTGCATCATCTGTTGCCCAAATAAGATGCACGCCATGGCTGTGCGCTGAATTGACCAAGGATGACGTTCTATTCTTCCGCGATTTAAACAGTGATGATAAAATCGACTTTTTAGAACCCTTCATATATCAAGGTTTCTCCGACAATACAACGAAAATTACGACTGCTGTTCCAACCGAGTGCAACTTCAATTCTCTTGGTATTCTCTTGCTCGAGCTCTGTTTTGGTCAAAGGCTGGAAGACTACCCGTTCCGCAGCAAGTACCCTGTTGGCGATGCTGATTTAAAACCAGCCTATGATCTCCATGCTGCGCTCAATTGGTCAAAGAAAGTATATGACGAGGCCGGCGAAGATTACGCTACTGCAGTAAACTGGTGTTTCACGGGAAGTAAAGGATCAAACACAAGTTGGCGTAAAGAGATCATCAAAAACATTATTCAGCCTCTAGAGCAGTGCCAAGGGCATTTCAAGAGGACTAGCTTGATAATATAGTAGCATGATGCCGAGGAACCTTCTATTTATCACGGTACTACTTGATTTCCTGATTTCAGATTGACTAACCCAGTTAGAGACCTGGGGGTTGAACGAAGAGTGAACACTTGGAATATTGCATCAACTAAAGGTGGTGGATTTCTATCTAGAAAGAGCTCTCATGAAGTATAATGTTCAGGCCAATGGGAAAAAATACATCTGAGAGGTGAAGCATTCGTACATTATCCTTGAGCATATATGTTAGGATTGAAACCGAAAATGACAATCTGAAGGATGACTTTACGCATGCAAGTACGATTAAGTAGTCCAATAGGAGCGGCAGCTCCGGATCGCACGTCCCCGCACCGTAGTCCTCCATGGCGCTAACACCAGAGTCATGATTGGGCTACGAAACTCATCCCCCACCGTCACGTCGATCTATTTATATCGAGACACCCAGATACCTATTGAGTTGCGACTGCGCCCTTGCCGTAACCCACTGGCTGGCACACAAATTGCAAAAATAACAACCGGCATTGAGATCCATGCTTCGATTTAGAATAATCGAAATGTTTTGGGTGGTACGGAAGGGGCCGCAGCATGTGGCTTAAAACAG
The DNA here is from genome assembly GCA_028458525.1 of Ophiosphaerella herpotricha. Classification (NCBI taxonomy): domain Eukaryota; kingdom Fungi; phylum Ascomycota; class Dothideomycetes; order Pleosporales; family Phaeosphaeriaceae; genus Ophiosphaerella; species Ophiosphaerella herpotricha. The sequence goes on from JALNQK010000040.1 coordinate 222,229, forward strand.
CCGCGTGTGGTCTTACTTGTTCTGAGAAAGATGCCCCTCGGAATTTATTTCTCAGGCGCAATTCATTAGGAAGACTACAGTACTATTTCCAACAGACACAGAAATAAAATTCAGACAAAAAATTGAAGGCTTCATTCACTAAGCAATACGGAAAGGCCAGCACAATTATGCTAGGATGTCGGGACTCTCTTATTTCATTACATCCGGCTCCCACCCGTGCATTACACTCGGCACGACGGAGCGAGAGGTTGAAGGCGACTACACCAGCAAACAAACACATTTCTAGATACGCTAGCACCATCCCCACGGCCCCGGCGTCGCTAGATAGATCTACTAAAGATTCACAGTCTTTAAAGTTCAAGGAGTCTAAAAACACGAGGCAGCCCACCGCTAGCGGACTAGCTCACAATTCTAAGCCTTTGTTTTCAAATCATGGCTCTCACTCTACTATCTCAGTAACAGGAGCAGGAGCAGGAGCAGGAGCAGGGACCAGGAGCCCGTCTTGGTCAGCTAAAGACGATGAAATTCTGATTCAGTCCAGGGCCCAAGGACTCAGTTGGAATCAAATTTCGCCGAAACACTTCCCTCAAAAGTCGCCAAATGCCTGCCGCAAGCGATATGAGCGGCTAATGGAGCGCCAGAACTCTGATCAGCGGGATGGCGAGAAATTGGATATTCTTGCTCAAGCATACATGGAGGTCCGTCGTGATATGTGGAGCGTTTTAGCTGCTCGCGTGGGAGAAAAATGGACTTTGGTGGAAACTAAGGTGGGAAAACCGAACAGATAACCCAAGGATGAACTGCTGACAGATTTATAGTGTATGGAGGTAGGAATTAAAAATCTTACACAGGCCGTCAGGAGTCATCAAAAGCGCGACCAACAGGCTTGGAACCACGATCAGTCTGACAGCGGCGTCTGCATGTCCTACGACGAGGTTAAAGCCAAGGTCGCCTCGCCTCAGGGACTTCATCTTCCATCTCCACAATCACGTATATCCTCTATTCAATCCATCTTACAGCCCCCATTTCACACACCATTACCTGCATCATCTTATTCGACATATGAAACGTTAGAAAAGGGCCCACAACCCAGAAAACAGCCTGTAGAACAATATTCTTGCGAGGGATCTCACTTAGCTCATTCCGATTCGGGAATGTCCGTTCCACAAAGAATAGAAGTTGAAATATCTGACATAATCAAGCCCTCCGAAAAAGCAGTACAGGGGACCTTCGAGAGAGATCTCTCACAGCATTCCATCAATGAAACAATAGAAAAATATCCCCAGGTTTCAGAACTACCAACGCCTAGGCCCGCAGACTCTTCCCTGGCTTCTCCCCAAGATTCACCAACGTGTTTTGAAAACGATGATGTTATTTTACCTAATATGAACACAGTAAAAGGGGGAGAGGTATCTTCAGGTTCAAATTCCTCAGAAGATGAGGCTTTGGAGCTTACCGATGGGACTTTATATGACTCTAGCACTAATTGCGCCACCGGGATTGACGCTCATAGAGAAGAAATACTTGACCGGCTGATGGTATCATTTTACGAGGTCTTCGCAACCACCGCCTTCTCAACACGGGGTGGTGATCCAGGTTCAACGCCGTCCAGCACTTCAAAACACAATGATAGCTCAACTAGGCGTGGATCTAGACTGACCGGCCAAAAACGAAAGTGCGGAGAACGAGATGAACGGGATGATGGTGGAGATAATGAAGACAATTCTAGAAAACGCCAACGAAATGAAGACAGCACTACGCGACTACTGCCAGAAGTTGAGAATAGACTAGCCTGCCCTTATTACAAACGGGATCCATATGGGCACCAAGCATCCCGCTCCTGTAAAGGCCCAGGCTGGCTCACAGTTCATCGCCTCAAGTATGATTCATCTAATTATGGCTTAGTTTAAATCATTAACTTTTGCAAAGGGAACATCTTTACCGCGAGCATGTCATGCTCTTGCATTGCCGACGTTGCTACATCACCTTTGACAATGAAGGACAGCTAACAGAGCACTCGCGTTCTCCGGATAGTTGTGTTGTGACAGACGCTAAACCAATAGCGGGTTTTGACAAAGACCAAGAGAAAAAACTGAAAAGTAGAAGAAGCATGTTTCGTGCCGAAAGTGAAGAGCAGAAGTGGAAAATCGTTTATCTCATCCTGTTTCCAGAGACTGCACCATCTGAGCTACCGTCGCCATGTAAGTTGCAATTGGTGTATTTGACAAGCAGCTACTTATTTCCTGTCAGATTATGAAATTGAGTCAGATACGAGTTCTAAGGCGCCAGAGGACCAGTCTCCTAAAGCACCAGAACTCAAGCAATTTGACGCTTTTATGAGACGCGAACTCCCGAGAAAGGTTCGCAAGGCTTTGGAAACTGAGATAGTCAAGATAATCGGGCCTATCGAGGAGATATTGAAGAATCAGCTCGAGAACATTGTTCGCAATTGTCAAGAGGCTTTGACTAGGAGCTTTCTTGACACTGTGCAACCCCTAGCTTCGTCCCCCAGTAAGGGCGCAGAGCCAGCAGATACTCCATGCCTTATACAGTCAGTTTGTGCAACTAATGCGAGTGAAATTGTTTGGGGCCAAGCGACAAATATCACGAGCGATGAATTATCACAACACTTCATTCCTCCCGAGTCAACACCAAGTCCATGGCCCAACATTATCAATCCGGTTGATAGAAATAGCAATTTTATGTCGTCATGGTCAGATTCGGCATATTATTCCCATTCAGGAAGCTCTAATCCCTCGTTTCTCGGCAATGATTGGCTCGCAGGATCAAGAATGGGGGTGACACCCGTAAACACTGGAAACAATAATGATTCGCCTAGCACACAACATGCGCAAATATTGTACTTCGACGACCAACAGCCTACAAGCTACATTGGAAAAGGAAAAGAAAAAGCCGTGCTGAGCATTACAAGTCCCGCATTCGAGAACTGAGGGTTGTCAGGACGACGAGATCTGGGGCTATAGATACGCTTTTTCACACGAAAACGATACGTCAGAAGGTAAAAATGTTTCAAATGGAAGGATAGGCATGGGTGCTAAACGTAAATTTCAAGGTTCTCATTTAAAGGCTTGCTAAGGCAACATCGGTCAATAATGCACGACTTCCCCTCAGGCTTTCGACCAAACAGATCAATCTTTTCCATCACTTCATTGTTCAAAGCAGACCCCGAATATTAAGAATCAGTGTGATTCATTTGGTTGGGTTGTCTCGGCGCCTTGGTTCAAGCTCTTGGTGTGGTCGGCTACACTGGTTTCGCTTTCCTTCGCGGATATAGGTGCAGTTTCAGCGTATGATTCGAGAAAAATGTCGTTGGGATCGTTTTCCGCTGTCGATTCGTTCGGAAAATAGGCAATTTCGGATGCCCAGGCCCCAACATGGGCGGTGGTATAAGTAATTTCGTGATTGCTTGAGGAGGCCATTCTTGCATGGACTTGTGATAAGATATTGTCGACTCAGAGATGGTGTGATGAATTGTATTAGAACTCGAGGTAAACCAGTATATCTATAAACATTTATTTCTTCAAAAGGCTCTACAGCATGATTTTGCTTATGTAAATGTGTTACCCGTCGGTGGTAGTTGTGCGCCAAATATGCGCGCCGACGACATGAACAGACAACAAACACTCTCACGGTAATAAGAAAGATTCATACTCCAAAGGAGGACTCTTAATAAAACCCAAGAGAACTGTTTTTCAATTCTCTAAAGATGGTAGCTGAATTTGCGCTACAGGTTGCACTGAGTTTGTTGTAGCGCAGATCTCGCGCGCAAGTTACTCCTCGCCTCTTGGTTTCCATACAACCAAACATACCAACACCAAACCGTTCAACTTAACGCGCGCATTGAGCGCAAATATATGAACACCAGCAAATATTTGATAGCACCCCCGTATCCGACCTTGTAGAACGGTTTGGGGTGCATGTGAAATCCTACATGATGTCTAGGGTACTTAGGTAGCATGGTGTGCACTGTGCAGGGATAGGAACTGAACAGGTCGCCGAGGCAATAGATAACGCTGCGTATTATGAGACCCGTGACTTCTTCAATAACAGCAGCGCTGGAATGCACTGCGCTAATACGTGTTTGGCGTAGGTTTACACTCTTTGAGGCATTTGAGATAAGATTTATTATACTTATAGCATTACCAATAATGAAAGTCTCCACAGCATCATACCCAAAACCTAGACGAAGCAGTATGTAGCTGAAAGTAATCGTGAAAATAACACCCATTCAGCCCCAAGTACGGCTGAAATGAGATCGGCTTTGAGTAGGTCTGGGCAGGTAGACAAGCCACCCTCAAACGTAATGAGAATAAGTCCTAACTTACATAGGCGAGATACATGAATGTTTCAGCCCAGTCATGACGCAGGATGTTAGCAAGTAGCGTACCACAGATGACTCCGACTGCGATAGGGCTAATAACGCCAGCGCGAATGATCATGGCGGAAACATATTCAGGGGCCTAAAGAGAAGTAAAGAACGATACGAAGATTGAAATTCCGTGACTGAAGGGCGGTGTTAGTCGATTCGATCTGTGGTGGACAGGTATTGCAAAAGCGGAGTTGTGGCAGCGCGGCCAGATATCGCCAAGAGTAGTAAAGTTGTCAACCTCCCTTTTCGAAATAGTGACATAAGTCGCAGTAGGCCTGGTACGAATTTACATAATCGAATAGTACATGTATTCGATACGCTAATGATGCATGGTCCATAGGGTTTTCCAGCGAATAGTAGCACGCCGCAGTGACATACCGCTAGCTTGGCAGTGACGTTCTACGTACCTTTAGATCAAAAAATTTCATAGGCATATACCATTTCAACCTCGAAGGCATATCGCGGACATATTATTTCTTGCCGCTCACAGTACTCTTATGATTGTTTATCGTTGGCTGTACCGGACGAGTGTTTCCAATCATCCAATATTCAATCTCTGTCGACCACTTTCGCGCATGATGGCTAAAACGACGAATGGAGACCTGAATAATACTGCCGCTGCCCGAGCTCGAGCTGAAATTACAACCGACCCAACGTATCGCCATGCTTCGTTTGCAATTCCTGCTAGTGACGACGATTCGCTTGTGAGACAAATGTACCGCCCGTTCCTGTTCGATAACGCACACTCGGAGCAAGATTGGATTGCCCAACTTGAGCTTAGTGCGGTGTTGAGGATGGTGGACTCTGAAATTTTGAAGAGCGGCGGTGAGAGGTTGAAGGTTCTTGTCTTGCATGGTAGTATGCGGAAGCGGTAAATCTCCTCCTAGCTCGTACTTGTTTGAAGTGGCTAATGGTATATAGATCTTACTCACGACTGTTAGCATTTGAGGCTAGCCGAATACTATTTCGGCTTGGCTGCGATGTCCGCATGTACGATCCTAGCGGGCTACCCGTAAAAGACGACGTTCAGCACTCGCACTCGAAAGTGCAAGAGTTACGGGATCTGAGTAAATGGAGTGATGGCCATGTCTGGATAAGTCCAGAGCAACACGGAAACCTTGTCAGTGTTTCATAAAAATTTGCATTGTATACTTTTACATCCCGCTTACGATTGTTTCTTGTAGACCGCAGTATTTAAAAATCAGATTGATTGGATACCTCTCTCGACTGGTTCCGTTCGTCCAACCCAAGGGCGCACATTATCGATTGCGCAGGTCTGTGGCGGCTCCCAATCATTCAACACTGTGAATTCGCTCCGCATTCTAGGACGATGGATGCGCATGTTCACTATTCCAAATCAAAGCTCGATTCCGATGGCATATACACAGTTCACAGACGAGAATGCAAGTGACGGAGGGAGTCGGCTCATGCCAAGTGGGAATAGAGATCGACTTGTGGATTGTATGGAGGAGTTTGTCAAGTATACAATCATAATGCGACCGCACTTTGATCTCTTTGGTGATCGGTACAGCGAGAGAGAGGAGAAAGCGGCCTTATCAGAGAAGAAGAATATGGTAGTGTTGAATAGTCTGTGAAAGGCGAGAAGTATGGCTCCCAGCCGTATCAATAAAGAAAAGGTGCCCAAGCTGTTGTAAAAAAACACAGAAAAATATGTCGTACGGGAATTATGGGGTTGATGATACTCGCCAAACCGCGCTAACAATGTACTGTAAGTGACATGCTGCGGCTAGGCCAGTGACATGCTGTCCTCCAAGCCTTCATATTACAGCAACGAGGTCCTGCAAGAGCACACCAATCTAACTTCCTGTATCTATCAAAATTTGAACTACGCGCACATGATCGATATGTCATCAACCGAACAGGCAATTGCGACAAGAAACGACCTTGATGGCGTAGGCGAAGATAGCAGGGGCGAAGAGGTTGCTCCAGATGGTGGTTATGGCTGGATATGTGTTGCTGCGTGTTTTACGGTGAACTGCTTTACTTGGGGTACGGTCTCGGTAGGTAGATGCTGTGTGGAGCGCATAGTGGATATGACCTGGACCCTTCTGCTACACTGAACGATGAACACCCCTATCCCGATAATAGTGCTTATGCTGACTAGCCTTTCCCAGGCATACGGCGTCTACCTTTCACACTACTTGGCTAGTGATGTTTTTCCTGAAGCATCTACATGGGACTATGCCTTCGTTGGTGGCTTCAACTTCTCGATAGCTATGCTCGTCGCGCCTTTTGTCACAATTCTTGCTCGTAGGTTGGGAATCCATAGGGTAATGATTGCGGGTCTAGTGCTCGAAAGCGGTGGGTTTGTTGCAGCGTCATTCGCAACCCGCATATGGCATTTGTATGTCTCCCAAGGCGTTCTCATCGGCTGTGGCATTGGCTGCCTGTATATTCCCAGCCTTCCTATCCTATCACAATGGTTTGTCCGGAAGCGTAGCCTAGCCAACGGGATTAGTGCCGCGGGCTCCGGTGTTGGCGGCGCGGCCTTTGCGTGGGGTACTGAGGCCATCATTGGACGTTTTGGTATTGGTTGGGCTTTGCGCATTACTGGGATGATTGCATTGGCTGGCAATCTTGCCGCAGTTACCGTCATACGGGACCGAAACAGCACAATTCAGCCATACCAGCTAGGTTTTGACACCAAACTGCTCAGACGATACGATGTGATCCTGTTGCTTGCTTGGGCCTTCATTAGCATGCTAGGATACATTGTTCTTCTCTTCTCTTTAGCCGATTTTGCCCTGTCTATAGGTCTTACTCGAGCTCAGGCCACAGATGTGATCGGACTATTAAATGTGGCTACTGCAATTGGGCGTCCGGCTATTGGCATATTCAGCGACAGATGGAGCCGAATCGATACAGCAGGTGTTTTGACCCTGCTCTGCGGTCTTTCGTGTTTTGCATTCTGGCTGCCTGCTACCTCTTTTGGGCTCACCATATTCTTAGCAATTCTTTGCGGGGCTATTGTTGGGGTTTTTTGGATGGTTCGTTAGCTTCCCATTCTCCAGCCTTAAGATGCACAGGTGCTAATACCGCCACGCACAGACTATCGGTCCGCTCTGCGTTGAGGTTGCTGGGATCAAGAACCTGCAATCACTGTTGTCTCTGTCCTGGACAGCAGTAATAATTCCAGCAATCGGTAGGTTCGCGTACTTCTGTGGCCCCTTCTTTGTAGCTCAGGCTAATAAGATGACCAGTTTCTGAGGGCATCGCTTTGAAGCTGCGCCGGTCGTCCTCACATGGGAAATATCTTTACACGCAGATATTCGCCGGCATCGCATATGTAGTCGCAAGCGCGTTCATATTTCAACTCCGCAGAGTAAAACGTCAACAGGCACAAGTACGTTGCTGTAACGCACACTGAGAGGTTGACAGCTTCCACAGTGATCTGATTGGCATTGTAGCACAACGCTCTTAATCTACTGGCCGATCCATCTAATCGTCTCGCCTAGCTCACACCAAGGAAGTCGAACTCAAAATGTGTGACGATACCCAGATGTTGTGATTTTTTCGGATGCATGAAATGGATGCAAGTAGATGAGGGCCATTGGTACTCAGGACAGGACAGGGAAAGGAGTGAGCGAAAGGCGCTAACTGGATCCGAGCTGGCAAATCTTGGCACCCTTGTCACCTCCAATCTCGGAGCAAAAGCCCGGGCGTCCTGTTTGACGACGAACATATCCATTAACACAACATCAACACCGAATGACTATTTGATTTAGTCTGCAAGCATACTGTAATCCACAGTGCCGTTTTTTCTTTCTTCTAACCAGGGAAACACGTACAGTTCTGCATCGGGAAAGTTTCACTACCCCACTCGGAAGCCCAAAAATGACAAGCACGGGTGGCAAGACGAGCTTAAGAGGAAAGGTGTGGCTCGCATCACTGCATTCTCAGCCTTTGTCTGCTCGCTGAACATGAAGGACAGACTGCGGACCTGGAGCGTATCCGTAACAACCAGCGACGCTGTCGCGCACGACAGAAAGATTACATCGCAAGCCTAGAAAACAAGATCCGTCAATACGAAAGTGCCAGTGGCGAATCAGAAACCAATCAGAAGCTCGAGCAGCTAACTGCAGAGAATGAATCGCTCAAACGACTCTTGCATTCGCTCGGGCTAGATGGCAACTTTCTTGAAGCGTATTGTAATGCAACGCAAGTCGCCCCGACCTTGTCGCTAACTTCGCTGGGTAACCAAAGCTGTGCTCAAGTCATCACTCGCACGTCTCCTTGTCTGTCGCTGGAAGTAGTACAGGTTTGTTGATCTGATGCTCTTGAAATTTTACTAAGGTTTTGACTCATTCAGCCCCATCTGACACAAACGGTAAATCGTACGGGACAATCACTACATGCGTCTGAATCCTTGGATTTCAATGATACAGCTCCCCGACTTGGGTGTCGTAATTCTTTCCAAGAGGATGGGCCTCTACCGTGGACTTTGTGCAATTTCCCCACCACTTCAACCTCTGTCCAGGAATTTTTGCCGTCAGATTTCCCACCAGAAAGCTTCGAGCAACTGGAAATAGATACTCTCATGATAAAAGCATTTAGTAATACTGCTACCGAAGAGAATGTCTCAGAGACGACGAGCCTGTGCTCTTGGGCCTTCTCGCTCGTCCTGAAGAACAATGCGAAAGGTTACAGCGCGGCAGACTTAGACCTCAGGCTTCGTGCGGGGTACAGATTTGGTGCTACACCTACTGAAGGCTGCCGCGTTGACAACAAAATCCTACTCAGTGTTCTTGCGGAAGTCTCATAAACACTCTGCGCTGACAACAATTTATGTATGTAGACCGCTCTGATATTGTGAAATATATCACTCTATCACCACACCCAAATTCTAGAAACGACGCAAAGTTTTTGTCACTTCCAACCACTTCCAACACAGCAACTTTTATCACCACCGCATACAGCACTACCATTTGTCGCTTTCTTAACACTGAATATTACGCCCATATAATTCGGAATGCGGCAGTAACAGTGGTCACGCCTCCAAACACCAGCACATACCTCAGATCGAGGAATATGATCGTACAGGATGTTGACACACAAGATGATCGCCGTGGCTGTGCCTAAAAAATGTTACCGGATTCAATTACATCAATCCAGTTAATACTATGTCCTCGTTTACGAACTAATCTTGTCACGGCACAGCTCAAAATCACGCCATCCACACATTTCGATGCAAATAACCAAAGCAATCAACTCTTGTCGTCGAGAATTTATTTATTACGGAATCGGTGGAACGAAAAGTTAGCAACGATTTCCGCAGCCTCATAGTCATCCTAGTCATAAAGACGAGGGCCAGACTCCTCTTCCTCCTTGCCCGTCTCATCGGCATCAGCAAAACACTCACCCGTGAGACCTCCTATGATGGGCACAGGCGTTTCTGCTTCACAGTCGCTGGAAGTACCTGGCCGCATGGCTTCGACGTTGTGTCGACGACCTCCGCCTCCTGGTCCTCTTCAGCTTCGGTGTTCTCATGAAAGTCCACCGACTCACCAGTCCATTAATTCTCTTCATTTTCAAGCTCTTGGATATATTCGTCGTAGGTTAGTAAATTGACGCCGCTGCGACTTTCACCAGTCCAAAAGTCAACAATCTCCTCCGTCCCGGAATAGTTCAAAATCGTGATGACGTAGAGCGCCTGCCATTTTCAGCGACATATACCGGATCTTTCTGGAAATCACGTATTTCTTCTTGAACTCAGCTTGGCAGAAGTTCAGTTGAGCTGAGTTGCTAGGGGGTAAGTGAGAAGTCGGGTGTTGAATTATCTAATGTATGCCAGTTCTCAGAACTCATTTCTGCAGTTGGCTGTGGTTCAGATGACCGTGGTTTGGGCTCTGCCTTCTTGTAGTAGATTTTGGGCACTGCCCAAAGCGGCCTATCAGCAAATTGTTCTTCCAAGGACTGGATCGCTTTCACTACGTAGTCGAACAAACGATGTGTACTGTTTCGTAATGCCATTCATACCAAAATTCGGCAAGTAACCCCTCCCTAGCCTGCGATACGTGTGGCAAAAGTCGTTGCATCGAACGCGCCAATCGCCATAGCAGGGTAGCCCATACTTTTCATTTGCCTTCAGAAGGCATTTAGATATCCCGGCGGAGGCGGTAGTAGTATGCTTGTGGCCCGAGCCGAACACTTATTCGGGTGAAACGCTCTGGATCAGTCGTGGTGAAGTTTAAGTACTTTAGGAAGCGAACGAGACCGTAATGCTCAATCTCCGGAGTAATTGGGCAGGACCTCAGTCCACTCAAGTACCACACAAACCCTAACTTGTTCGCCGACATTAGTCAGCTCCTCAGTCTCCAGGTCTGTGATCGGGGGGAGTGTGGGATAATCTACTTCATTGTAGTCAAACTCCAAGCCATACTCCCTTTCCCCCGTTTCCACGTTCGATTCGCCCATTTCGAGTTCGGTTCGAGTATATGGAAATTGTTAGGTACAACTTGCTCTACTCATATGGTAAGAATGATCCATTCGATCACCTTGATCGCGATTGCACATATACAGTATCGGAATTATGGGTTGCAATTATATCTTCAGCACGAACACTTATTGCCGCTGCTTTCACTCGTGATCATCTCAAGGTCGGCTTCGGTTTTCAAACCTGAAACATGGTACTTGGAGAGAAGCTGTACTAACCACAATGTATGCCGCAATGCTCGGATATAGCTGAATGATTCTATTTCTTAAAACCTCAAGTGAACGAGCTACCCTTTTCGCCCCACACCACCGGAAATACCAGTTTCCAAGCTCGGACTACAATAAAAGCACAATGCGGCCCATTCCAAAAAAAAAATGAACCCCCTTTTTACAGCAACTTTTTCTTCGAGCTCATCGAAGAATTTCGTAAGCGATGGTATTCGTCGGACATGCTGACGAAGGTGCCAATGACCGACGCAGCCATAAACATGAAAGTAACAGGGTGGTGGGAAACAACAAACGCTACTGTCCAGGCAAACATTGTGTTGACCGGCCAGTAAAACTTCCAAAGCGTGTCCCGTACAACATTGAACTTGAATTGGAAGCGATCTAGACGAGTTGGTGAGAGGATTCGGTTCCAATGTTCTCGGGCGGTCTCGGCTTTGCCGTCCGCGTCTGTGAAAAGATGATCTTGTCTCTTTACTAGATCCTTTATGAATGGTCGTAGTTGCTGCGTTTCTGGGTCATATGGGGATTCCCGGGTCATAAAACTGGCCCATCGACTCATAGCTGCACTAGCAGGTTCACTCTCAATCTCGAACCACTCTCCGTGGCTTGTGCCACACATGTCGCATTTGTATGGTCGACAATGATCCAAAAGATATGTTTGAATGAGGATTTCGGTCCGAACATAGTAGTCCACATGTACGTTCTTAACTAGGCTGAGCTTGAGACCACATTTGTATTCCATCTGTCTGATACGTTGAAATTGGTTCATGCACCTTCCAATCTTGCGAAGTTTAGGTCGTTTTGGATCAAAGAACAAGTAGATGTAGCCTTCCTTATCTTTCTCAGTAAGCCTGCTTTCAAGCTTCGTTCGCACTTTGCTGTAGATATTCGAGATGTCTGTTTGAAGTCCAGCGGAGTTGGCCAGTGATGTTCCTTCCGGGTTAGCTTCGTCTTCCAAACCGAGTTTCGTTGCGCAAATTATGTCCCCATCTTCTCTGTTGGCTTTTGGTAATCCCTTGCCTGCGCTGCGTGGCGCTTCCGCGCTCAGTGCCTCGTCTGTCGCTCTAGGCACGTATCCGCTGCCGTTATCCTCGTGATGGAGATCAGGATGTGGATGAGTCGAGTCATCAGCCACATAGATAGAAGGCACCTGGTCACGGCCTAGTTCGAGTTCTTCAGGCACCTCGCGGTTCACTTGGGGTAAAGTACCTCCTCTCCCTCCCAGCTGCTCATCTGCTGCCTTGATTGTACATGTTTCTTCTGACTCCGGAAATGTTTGACACTCCCAGTCCAACGCTGTCTTGCAAACTTTCCGTGCTTGTGTCTCCTCCTGCGACTCGATAAGCTGACAGGCAGGACAACGTTTTTTATGTTTATTCAGCCAGCCTAGGACGATATAGTCGTTCTTGCCACACGGAGACGGAACTCTGTTCTTCTGCAAGCCTTGTGCTTGAATGGGGTCACCGCCGGAGACACTTGCCCCAACCTTTGAAGCACTATTGGGGGCAGATTGAGTTTTCTTGTCAAGAGAAGGGCGCTGTTCATTACGTGTTTTTAGTAGTTGCGATCGTAGTTTCTTTTCAAAGTTCCGCAGAACGGGAGTTGGCGTGCTTTGCGTCCTTGTATGTCGCGATTCTTGGTGTGTCGGAAGTGGGCCCTCACTTGCAGGCGAAGCAGCGTCTCGCTCATTACCAGATAAGTTGAATTCAGGTGATGGGGCATGATCTCGTCGTGTGCGCGTCGGGGGGGTTTGGGGAACTGATGGCGATAGCTTAGAGGTCATAGTGGCAATGATGACCGTAACTTGAAAGATGCATTGCACGAAGTAAAACTCAAATCTATTAAATAGTATACGAGTAGGGTATATACATATGTCAGCCGTAACCCTCTTGGAAGTAAAAGTCCCAACAGACGAGGCTGGGTAGTGCTGTGCCGCAAAGCGGCTCGCTTCACCGACCAAAACACCACATGTTCCGGCACTAGTTTCGAAAAGACAACTTGTAAGCTTAGAAAGGAAGGAGGATAACTGAAACAGATGTCCGCGATTAATCCTAGCTCACCGAGAGATCCGTGAGATATGTTGGGGGCTGGCGGTATGAACACGATCTGCATCGGCTAATGCCGACAACCTATGAGAAGACTTCTACGTATATGCATGTGTGCTTGCGCAGGATAATATACAGGTTAGTAGACAGGCCGGTATGTACCGCAGACACAATTAGTGTAATTTCTGACGCGTATGTGGCGGAGCGTAGGCGCAGCAGCTGTTTGATCTACTTGGTTAGTCACTTGCGTAGATGCCACCGGGAAGTAGGCGGGTGTTCAACATATTCTCGTTTTCGGTCTCAGAAAGCGTTTTGTTCATGTTGGATACTCTTTAAATTGTACGAGAACATCTATCATCTATAGAGTATAACTTAGTGGCCACATAATGAGGTAGGCAACGTAAGTGCTTAGTTCCTCGCTACACGATCGCTCATGGTTAAGGGGTAGAGCTCTAGCTACCGGCGCGGCCACGCGTGGGGTTCGCGAGGTAAGTAAAGGCTGTGACACAACATTCCTGTCAGTTGTCAAGACCTTCTCGTAATGGAAATGATATTGTGCTTCACATTTGCAATTAGTTCATTCTTGACTCCTTAATATGTGGGTGACTTCCTACAGCTACCAGTATATTGAATCGTATTTGCATGTAAAGTTCCAGATGATAGAGCAGAGTACCCACATGCTAGTGACGCGTCTACCGACGCCCCTATTTGGAGCAGGTATCTATTGATTGCTCTTTCTTGCCGGCTTCTGTACTATTTTTAGAAGCCTACGAGACAGCCACCCTTGCTGTTTTAACACCGTGCTTCCTGCATTGCCGGTGTGACCGTCACCGGCACGGCGCGTTGGTATCCCGAAGTCCTGGGACCCAAAATCAGCTCCTCTGAACATGTACAAGTATGGAGGAGGTGCGACTTGAAAGCGAATCGAAGTATCGATAGATACCACGACCGCACAGGTTTCGAGCGGGCTGTCTATTTTGAAAACTCAAGGCCAAATGTACTAGACTAAAGCATCCGGGTACAAAAGATTGGGAAACAATTAAGGAGACTGCAGATGTATGGCTGCGGCGTAGTCGTGCTTTGGTGGTCTGAGCTGCGGGTCGTCTTAGGCATAACCGAGATGAGGTGGCGCCAGGGGTGGCACAGGACAGCGGTACTCTCCACCTAATTAAGCTACTTTTCTACAGTGAACAAAGTCACTCCATTCCAAAACGCCTCTCTTATCGATACTATAGTTATAGTACTACTACTACTTATATAACTTATCTTCCTTATGGCTACCTATCTTGTATATCGGGAAAATTTTTCAAAATTGTGGTAGGTGTTGCAGGCGTAGCATAGTCGTAGCTGACCTACAATGTGGCCCCCAACGACTCCAATGTACCTATGACAAATCCCCACATTGCATGCGCATTACACGAGCCTGCAATGTGCTCACAGCGGCCCCAACGGCTATGCCAAGACCTCCCGTAGGTGGAAACGGTATGAAGCTTCTAGTGCTACAGCGGGTGCAATAGTTGGTTCTCGGGGATGACTTCAAGGTTCTCAAGGGTACTCAACGCCAAGACAGTATTGTTGGGGGCAATCTGAAAAGAGTATCGACGGTAATGCTTGTGGGTACTAGGCGACAGCAGCCAAGGCAAGGCGAACACAACCATCTAAGGGTAATGAACGTGGTGACTACATATTTGGTGTTGGATGTGGTGAATTCATGGCAATCAGCGCTGCAGGTTTTGGACACGCACCCCGTTTTATTGTAATGCAATCGTCGTGATTTGGACGAGATGGATAGCGCACGTCTTTGCGGCGGATAAGTGTGCTTTGGCGACGTAACCAAACGGTAGCCGGCTTATACCTCAAACTCATTTCTGAACTCTATATTCCACGTACACCGTGACCTAGGCTAACAAAATGACTAGTATAACTAAGCGTAAGAGTCACAGTGCGTTGTATTACAACGGCTATTACTCACTATGGAATCCCTTTCCAGCCTCCCCAGTCTTGGACTGTTCTCCCACGCTCTTTAACATTTTTGGCATTGGTACTAGCCATCTTATACCTACCTACCTCGTTGCCTACTCTCTTTTCCAAGCTAGTCAATCTGTATATCACTAGCTTGTTAAATATGTCCTGTCGCATTTCACTTCGTACGTTGAGGTCGATAATTAGAACCCCCTCTACAATCATCCTATAGGCAGGTTGGTGTGTTCGTAGTCAAGGTCCACAACGTGCTTACCCACGAAGAGTAGGCTTCCGCCCGTAAAATAACAACGTCCAGTAGGGAGCTAACAGCTGTCACTTTCCATCACATCGCTGTCATAGCATCTAGCCTTACTCGCGCCCGTAACAGCGATCCAAAATCCTGATGAAAGTAAGATTGATGCTGACATGGTCACCCCATTCGACTTCCGGAAGTAGTACTACCGGAACCCTCTCATATACAAGCCAAATTCCCGCTGCAGGTACTTTCGACATGGCAGTAATGTCTTTCATTAGTCTAGTAGTTGGAGGGCCAGCATGTGCGGCGAGGGTTACGATCGCGTAGTAGTGATCCGGTGCTTTGGTCGCAGTACTAAGCCAATTAAAGACCTGCCACACGAGGTAAAGGGCTTTACTTTGACTGGGGGAGGAGAGGTCGTCACTCTTGGTAGTGCGGAAGATGATGGTTACATTAGCCAGAGAGTACGTGGTCACGAAGTGTTGTCAGTCGTTGCGCCCTACCGACGCTTGGATCTTAGAGGTGACGTAGAGGAGAGCATCTTCAAGATTAGGCCGGAGGTGCACGAGGCACCCTGGTGATATGACGATAGCTGATATACCAGGAGACATCAGACCAATGGTTTCATACTTGAATTTCATCGCAAAAGTTGGGGGTATGGGGTGGCGGGAAGGGCGTGGTGGAATATGGGGGGAGGGGTGTCAGTAGATTATGGATTAGTAAGCCACGTTTCTCATGGTGTTTGTAATTTTATCAATGGCATTGAGGAGCCCCACAAGTCGTTCAGTCTTGGCCCAACGCAAGATGTTGCGAACGTGTTGATAGAACCGAGCAGTATGGACCGCGTCCTGGAGCGAGTAATGTTCCATCCGCCGCATGTAGAACTTGTTATCTCTTTGGGATTGCCAATAAATGTGAAGGCGAGCTTCGGTTGGGTCAATAGCGATGGCAAAGGCAGAGCTATTCAGCTTTCTGGCATTGGGATCGTTGTGCTGAACGAATGTCTCTAGCTGCCGTTTTAGATGCGACATAATGTTGACACATGCTGCACCGTCTCCGAGGCATTGGTTTGTTGCAACCCACATGCTTCCGGCGCCGGTGGGGCCATCCCCTTTGAACGCGATAGAGATACAAGGGTAGAGAAGACCAAGCGTATTTGCAATAGGATCTTTGCCCATAGCAATCAATGCAGCAGGCTTTCCAAAAGATTTTCGGTCGTACCCGTAAAGAGAGTCGGGGACAGGTACGCTGACGGGGAATTTGGACCCAGCCTGTCTTGGCACATGTGCTTTACTTATTTCCGTAGTGTCGCCACGACGGGGTGGACCATCCTTGTACTTGAAGAGATTCGTCTGCCAATATCATTGCACATCATTTGCCGAGGCACCTTCTGCCATATTCCTCAATTCTTCGTCCAGGTCAGGTGCGGGCTGCAGAAAATCAAGCTCCCGAACTGATGTCATGAGTTCGGCGGCAGGAGGCGAGAGCGACCCCTCAGATCCTGACAAGAATATATTGTTGGAAGCAAGATTCAATTCGCGATAGTGTGGTTCTTCCGCTTTACGACGGGGCCTGGTGGAGGGTGTATTCGAGCGCGACGTACACAAGACGACGGTATTAACGTCCGTCTGATCGGCGACGGGAGACTGGGACTGGCTGAAGGACAGCGAGGGGATGGAGCGGCTTTCAAATTTCTGAGGCTGAATGGCACCGCCGAAGAGTAGAATTGTTGTCGAGATCGATGTCACTCAACCAGTTGCGGACCCGAGCACAGGAGCTGTGGTTCAGGTACGATCGCTTTGACTGAAGGGCTTCAAGTGTAAGTGAGAGACAATGAGGCCGTTTCAGTGAACGGGGTACAGGCTGAAAAATGGCAGATGAGTTAAAGTCGCCCATCTTTGCGGATGTTTATGTGGCAAAGCTGGGAGTAAAGCACTCAGCCCCAAGTTTGACAGTTCGCACTGTTTTCGCCAAGAGCGCCACCGGCGTACAGCACTGCTGAAACCCCTGATTCAGAGAATAAAACATTTGTTTGTTCTTTGGCGCGAAGGTAGCACTCCACGCTAGACTTAGCTTGTCCAAGACAAGGGCTGAACGACCCCAGCTGGAATCAGATACTCGCCCAGCACCGTGTACTCGCCGAGACAAAGATTAGAGCACTACGCACCGCCTCAACGATGTACAGCGTGTGAAATAGCCCCGAGCAAAACACTGAATCCCAAGGATGAGCCGTGTCATTTCCTGAATGGTATTGTCACCAAAACCTTAGGACAAAGTCAGTGTCGTCCTCATTGTCAATCCAGATTGGACTCACCCCATTTATGCGGGCTGATGAGATTGAATCAGTGTGGGCCGGTAGAGATTCCAAAAAAAAAAACCCCCCCCGTTGCGATAGGTGGCTCAGAGAGATGCAGCTGGTTTCTAATCATCAACGGGGACAAAGGCGTATAGCATAAGAAACGACGTGAGGATTAGATAAGTGAGATGTGGAGGAGTCGGCTACAATTGCTTCCAAGCCATGATGGGCTCTATCTAGAGGTACTTTGAAATTGTGGAGATTGTTTTGAAGAAAATGCAGATGCTTGGACACAGGTTTGCTGGTTGTATAAGCTACGAGCTGCTGACGTAGGAGATACGCTATGCAATCAAAGTGATCGAACTCAAACGAGACATAAATAAAAGAAGACGAGGGTGGAAGAAGCGCACAGAAAATACCTGGGCTCCTGGCTGAGCAGTGCTGATTTTGTGAGATTTGCGATGATCGGTGACGATGTTCTCTAAAAGGCAGTCGTGCCTTACGCTAACACATATTTAGATACAACCAGTCAGTGATTGGTTAGATAACATGCCATCACATCGAATACAGTCTTTGTGATGATGCTGCCTGTGATCATGGTGAGCAGAAATATAATTCTGCAGGCTGCTAAGAGTGAAATCAATGGACCGACCTGCTCTTGTGTATAGAAATGGCAAAAACGCCGCACCCGCTCAGTTATGCAACCCAATTTGATGCGCGCCCGAACGCGGCTGGATTTACTAGAAATACATGCGCTATTACACCCAAGCCAAAAATGCGTTATGAAATAGCCCTCCACTATGCGTCGTCCGGGGGGGAGTTGAAGAAAGCGAATCGTATCCTGTGCAGCTGGGCAGGTTAGCAGTGAAACAAATATGCGAGGCGAAGACGTACCGAAGGTAGCTTGGGGACGACGACGGCGAGAGTCGCCAGGCAGTTGACGACGAAATATGTCGAGTCGTAATGGGTGTAGTGCGTGCTAATCAGGAACAGTAAGATGGGCACAGTGAGCAAGAACTTCTTTGCTGGCGTGTACTGATCCCCGTTGTCGATCTGCTCCCACATGTTCAGGTTGTCAAAGGCGCCGGCATTGAAGTCAAAGGGCACACCGCGGACGTAGTGGAACATGAGGTAGGAGCCCGCCATGTACGAGAGGTTGACCAGGGTCCAGGATGTTTCTTGCGACATGCCAGGCATGATATCAAACAGGATTTTGCCAAGAAAGATAAGGACGAAGTGGATTGCCCACGCACCTGGACGTGTCAGCTGTGTTCTTGTTGGATTGCCCGGCGGGTTGGGCCGTGGACGCTCTTGCTCCGAACACACCACTCACCCTTTGCGTTGACCCATTCGGCATTGAGATTGGGCAGGGCGGACTGGTCGCTGAGCTGCTCCAGCGACTCGGGCGGCTCCTTGTAGACAATACTACTACTACGCCGTCTTCTGGCCTCCTTTGCCTCGAGCGACATGGCGCCGGCGGGAGGGGGATTGAGATGGCGGGGCCGCGGGTCGCCGGCGAAGCTCAGGCGAGAGGTGCGGTTGAGGAGTATGGGTGACAGTTTGGCGGTATTGGGGGGGATGGCCGGGGACGGTGAGACGGCGGGGGGAGGCGGATGAGATGAGCGAGCAAGACTCGCGATCAGCAAGGTTGGCTGCGGAGGGATAAAGTTGACAAGGAGCAGCTAGCGGCGTGGCGGATGGTTCAGGGTCTTATTGCACACGCAGCACCCGGGCCAGGCCGTGCGAGCTGCAGCGATTGAGCGAGCGGCGAAGGATAGGGATGGCAGATGGCGGATGGCGATGGCGGGATGGCGAAAGCGACTGTAATGGGGCCTCGGCCAGGAGAGGCTGCTGGCAGCATGGGACTGGGCAAGTGTTGGTGAAGGCGGCGCCGCGGCAGGTGATATGGCGCCGGGCCCCAGGACTGCCCACCACCACCGCACAGGCCGGTTCCGGACGCGAACTGGACAGCCGCCCATTTGGCTCACCTCAACACCAAAATACCGCGACCCTCCCCATCCCAGCCAACGCATCCCCCGCCCCGCACCAGCCCCCCATGGCCTCCGAAGCGCTGCCACCACCGGCCCCGGAGGGCGAGCGTGCGACGGGCGATGCCACGCAGACACAGAGGCCAGCCGTCAAGCGGTCGTGGAGGTAAACACGCACACTGCGCATGCTCGCACCAGCAACGCTGACCACGCCGCCAGGCGCAAGTACCGCAAGATGCGCCTCCAGTTCGACGAGGCCATGCTCGTGAGCAACCGCCTCATCACCGACGAGTGGAAGGCCGTGGGCACCGCGCGCCGCCTGGCCGAGGGCAACGACCAGCTGCTCGACATGCTGCTCGACATCAACCAGCAGACACGCGCCCCGGCCCGTCTGCGCTTCAACCTCGACCCGCCCGGCGCTGCAGCCCCCGTCGACGGCCCTGGCCCCGAGGCTATCCGCCAGCAGCTGCAGGAGCTCAGGGAGGCCGCCGCCAGCAATGCCATCAGCCCCGAGGAGTATGCCGCCCGCGTCGACCGCCTGCACAACTCGGAGGCCATCCGCCAGACCCTCAAGGCGCTGGCCCGCCTGGAGGCACGTGTGCCGCACACCACCCGCGCAGACCTGCCCGACCGCCCGCTGCGTGACATCGACCTGAGCGACCACGCGCCCGGCTACATGTCGCCGGCCCACGAAGAGGAGTTTCTCGCTGCCCTCGACCAGGTGCTGGCCGAGCCCGGCTTCGACCCGTCACGGCTCGAAGGCCGCCCCCTGCGCACCTCGGCGTCGCACCCGCCGCTCTCTGAAAAGGACCTCACCGTGCGCAACCCAGACAGCGTCTACAACTGGCTGCGCAAACACCAGCCACAAGTCTTCCTCCAGGACAAGGACGCCGCGCACCACGACCTCAACTCGGAGAAGTCGTCGGCCCCCAAGGCCAGCGCAAGTAGCCGCAAGAGCATTAAGCGCGAGTCTGCCATTGGAGGCGGCACCCCGGGTCCACGTGACCACGACGACGACGACTCAAATGTCGCTGCCGAGACGGGCGCCAAGGGCCGAAGGAAAACGGGAGGCGGCGGCGACGACGACACGGCGTACCGGCCCAAGGGCGGCAGCAGTCGCCCGGCGAAGCGCAAGCGCGAAGACGGCGACACGCCCGCGCCGAAGGGGAAGAAGAAGAGCCGGGCAAGCACAACGGCCGCAACCTGATTTCACGCCGCGACGCGCCATCTGCTGTCGGTTGACGTCTTTCATCACATGTATTAGTAGTTCACAGGGACGGCGTTGCAAGGGTCAGATACCCCAGATGAATTGAATGCCATGCACTGCACCACCCCTCCCCTCGTGCCTAACGCAGTATACACGCTATCTCCTCCCCTCCACCAGCACCAGCTCCTCCCGCGCCGCAAACGGCAAACCCGTCTCCACAACCGCCTTCCCATCCACCACCTCCCCGTTATTCAACCGCTCGTCCTCCAGCCGCGCGCTCTCCGCGCGCTTCTCCGCCAGATACTTTTTCCGCTCTGCCGTCAGCGCCCACGCGGCTGGGAACTCGGCGCGCTTGCGCGGCACGTGGTGGCGGAAGTCGAACGGCACGTCGGCGAACATGTCGCCTGTCTGCGCCTCCTTGAGCAGCGCGGCGATTGTCTCGCCCAGGAACCGCTTGTTCTGCGCCTGCGTGTCGAAGGATTCGCACGAGAGCTTGATAATGCATGTGGACGGGTTGTAGCGCGGGCCTGCGAGCTTGATGAGCTTTGCGGCGGCGGGCGGCGGGAGCGAGAGGTCGGAAGGGTTGAATTGGACGACGACCTTGTTGGCGGCCGGGTGGGGGTCGTTCAGGTAGGAGGTGTAGCGGAAGCGGAAGGGCTGCTCTGTCGTCGCGGGCTCAAACGGTTTCGCGAGTTCTGCGCCGGGTCAATGCCATTCCCAAATTCCCCCGTTTCCGGCGATGGTGTGCAGTTACGTACGATGCAGCAACGGCAACTCCCACGCCACCAGCCTATTATACTCGCGCAGCATCCTATGCTGGTTCAAATTCTTGTGTCCCAAAGTCGTCAAATCGTCGCCAAAATAGTCCTCGTCCGGCCCCATGCTCTCCTCGCCCTCGGCCCAGAATCCGCTGGCTGCCTTGCGCTTGTCGAATTCTTCAAAGGCAAAGTCCTCGTCTTTTTGAAGGTCGAAGTCGGCGCCGATGGGGAGGCCGCGCTGGCCTTTGCGTAGCGCGTCGGAGACCGCGGCAGGGTCGAGTGCTTTGAGGTCGAGGACGAGGCGGGCGAGTTGGGCGGCGGTTTCTGCGTCGTTGTTGGACGGGGGGGTGGTGTCATTGTCGGATGGGCGTGAGGGGGTTGTGGAGAGGGTGCGGGGCCATTGGGGGTGTTTGCGAGGTGTGCAGCATTGTATTCGCGGGGCGCATTGGCGAGACTGCAGGAGCAATCGGTGTGGTAATGTGGCCATGGTGTGTGTGTGTATATGTGCTGGTTCGTGTGTCGTCGACTTTTCGCGTGGTTGGTTGTGCTTGGCGTGGAGGAGGCATTGTGTGGCCAATGGGAGACGGAGAGAGTCCGACCTCCGCCCTGCGCCCCGTCTTGTGCATTTCCTCCTTTGCATTGTTGCTTGCGTTGCGAACATCTTGGACGACTTTATTCAAACTGATTATTCCGTCTCCGGACTTGATTCTTGTCGCTATTCATTTGTCAGGGCGCCCCCATGGCCGATACCTGGAAGTGGACGCCAGAGTCCAAGCTATGCTTCGTCACAACAGGCGCTACTGCTCCTTTCACGGCACTGATTGAATCCGTCTTAAGTCCTGCCGTACTTGACACTCTATCCAATCTCGGATACACCCATCTTTTGGTGCAGCACGGGACCGCGAAAGACATCTACGATAAATGCCTGAGCTCAGCCCAATCCCACCTTGTGCAGACCGAACGAAAAACAGGACTAGTAATTGACGGAAGCGACTTCTTCCCAGACACGTTGCATGCACAGTTTATGTTGGTGCAGCAGTCTAAGGGACATGTCATTTCTCACGCCGGTATGCCCCTGTCACCTATCGAGCAACATATCGCTCACTCGCGTAGGATCGGGTACTATCTTATCGGCCCTACGATATCAAGTTCCGCTCATCGTCGTGCCCAACACTGCGCTTCTAGATAATCACCAAGAAGAGCTTGCAGTGGCCATGGAGCGGTCCAACTATTTGATTCACGGAGACGTGCAGTGAGTTTGCTTCAAAACACTAGGGACGAACGACTAATATATGTCCCGTAGAGACCTTACATCAGCGATACAAAAGGTTGAAAGCTTTCGCGCCAACATGTCACAGTATCCACCCGTTACTAGTGGGAAACATCGCGAGACTAAAAGCTTTGCCGATATTATGGACGAGACGATGGGGTTCATGGATTGAAAACGCGTTATGAGCACTTGCTAATTTGCGAACAACATTGTCCAGCAGGCCAGCAGGAGGCACGTATCGCGGACAATTTCTCGTTTTTAGGTTCCCCGATTCCGATCCCAGCCACGAAAAGACACAATTCGCGGTGCTGGATATTCTCGCGGCGAGGAAGCCATGATCGACGTGGATGTGTAACCATGCAGCCGATCAGAAACAACCATGTGTGCACTATAGAAGATCTGAGTTGTCAACCTGTGCAACGATGAAGCGTTGTTTTCAAACACTAGCGTAATTAGGTACCTAGCTAGATTTTGGTTGAGTTCTCGTGGTGGGAGATTTGATGGGGATTGTTGTGCAGCCGTGTTGCGCAACCGATCGCGTAAGCATCGCTCATCGGCATCGTCCTCTTTCAGATGTGACTATTCCATTTCATGTCTTCGCTTGTTCATTTTTAGTCTGACCCTGTTCATTTTTCGTATTCTTGGTGTAAAACTATGTTATCAGGGTCAATGTCAATTTTTCCAATATTGGTGTATGGACCATCTTCACTATCAACACCCAATTGAGGACATGGTCACTCGTTCAAAATTCGTTGCATCAGCAGACATCGCGAGGCTTCCTCCGGACTTGCAGTGCGCCGCCTCCGCATGATGCAGGGATCCGCCCGAAATCATGATCTACTTGAACGGAAGCACTCACCTTGACTTACTTAACACTGCAGGCGCAGTCCGGGTTGGGAGTGCTACAGCAGCTGCTTATCGTTTCACTGCACGGGCAGTTCTATCTCATAGTCCCTGCCTTCACTTAGGATCAACGTAGATGAAAACTCGACGCTCGCTGCTCTACCTCACACTCGCTTTACTCACGACCTTACTGAAGACACGTTATCAACGACTGTTTACTGTCGTACAGTTATCACGGCTTCTAATCAAATAATCTAATTACATCACGTTCGTTCGCTTTAGTCACAGCATGTGGTCGCCTCTTTCGTTGACGGCCTTATTGGCTGCTGCATCTGTTGTGGATGCGGCGCCCTCCAAGTATGCATTTCGTTGATACATCGAGACCAAGCTAATCACTGCAGTAATCTCTATTCGCGAGGTGTGGACTTCAAATGGGGTACCGACAAGGTTCGTGGTGTCAACATTGGTGGATGGCTAGTGCTTGAATCGTAGGTTCACTTCCTCCAAGTATTTGCTTTGGTTGACAAGCATAGCTTCATTACGCCCTCCATCTTCGACAAGTACAGCACGCCTGAGAACCCAGTGGTTGATGAATGGTCGCTGTGCGAGAAGGTTGGACAGCAAAACTGCGCCTCTGTGCTCAAACCTCACTGGGACAGCTTTGTGTCGCTCGACGACTTCTGGAAGATCAAGAACGCCGGCTTCAACGTTGTGCGTATTCCTGTTGGGTACTGGAGCTTTGTTGAGCCTTGGGGCCCGTAAGAAATGACAATACTCGAGTTGCATGTAGGCATACTAACATCTATCGCTAGATACACACAAGGAGCAGCTCCCTACCTCGACGCCGCAATCGATTGGGCACGCCAAACTGGTCTCAAAGTCATCATCGACCTGCACGGCGCACCTAATTCTCAAAACGGTTTCGACCACAGCGGTCACCGGTCTCCCAACCCTGGCTGGGGCGATGCGGATAGTCTTGGATACACGCACGTTGCGCTTCGCAAGATTGAAGAAAAATATGCTATACCATCTATGCAAGACGTCGTCGTCTCTATCCAGTTTCTCAACGAGCCGTTCCTTATGAAGCTGGATTGGAAAATGGTCAAGGACTTCTACCGCGATGCATTTTATAATCTGCGCCAGATCAGTGACACGCCTGCCATGATGCACGATGGCTTCGCAGATCCAGCCTGGCTGAACGGATTCCTCACGCCGCAGGACAACAACGCGCAGAATGTCATAGTCGACCATCACGAGTATCAAATTTTTGACAGCAGTCTAGTCGGCATGTCCGTCGAGCAACATCTCAGCCTCGCATGCAACTCCGTAAGTCACACCAGCCACGCCCAACTCACAAACTAAACTCCCCAGGTCAACAACTACAAAAACTCCGACAAATGGACCATCGGTACGTCCCCGTGCCCCACCCCCCATTCCCATCTCTACTAACAACCCAACCCCCAGTCGGCGAGTGGTCTGCCGCCCTCACAGACTGCGCGCGCAACCTCAACGGCTACAACTCGGGCTCGCGCACCGAAGGCTCTCTCTCCGGCTCCTACTACATTGCCTCGTGCGCCGGCAAATCCGGGCCCGTGGCATCGTGGACGCCCGAGTGGAAAGACAGTGTCAGGCGCTACATCGAGGTGCAGCTCGACGCATTCGAGGCCACGACGCAGGGCTGGGTGTTCTGGAACTTCAAGACGGAGGGCAGCGCGGGCGAGTGGGATGTGTTTCAGTTGCTGGATGGCGGCGTGTTTCCGCAGCCGTTGGGGGAGAGGAAGTTTGGGAAGTTTTGTAGCAACTTTTAGGCTGGGGGTGAAGGGGGTGAAAGGGTGTGTATGTGTATAGGATATGATAGTGCGGTATATCATACGAAGCGTAATATAGTTCTCGTCTTTGCGTCGTTTTTTACATGTGCACTTCAGCATGCGCAAACCTCACGTGCTTCGTAGTCTACTTGTCAGGCGTCCAGGCCTGCGTTGTGCAACCCACATCCCCACGATCGGCATCAGGGTCACAGCGTATGTCGTGCGTACTTCGATGCATCTGTTTGATTACGATCGGCACGGTTTTCCCGAACGATTACACAATGCGGCGCTGGCGAAACTTGGGATTTATCGATCCACAAAATGTTTGCGCGTACAGTTTTCACGCTCCGACGGGGGCGATTCCGAGCCGCGAAGTCCATTGGTATGTCATCTACGAACATGGTTTTGACTGCTAGTTTTTTAGTTTTTTTTTACCAGCCACTTTGTCGGGGACTGTTCTTGCCGAGAATCGGCTCCCCTTCTGCGCTCGAGTTGCCTCGATTGGTAGCCAATTCCCAATGTTCAGCGCTGAAACTCAAACAATAAAGTATTCTTGTACTCTCTGGTTGGCATACTTTGCACGCGATGTAGACACGATGCCCAGTCGTTTCAGCAGCTGGCATTTGTTGGGGTATTGTATTGTCTCCCCTTGAGCATCCCAGGCAAGGTTTATTACGACAACCAATCTCCCAACACTGTAGCACAAGATTGGCTTCGGTGGCTTGACGGGAATCTCAGGAAGCGTACATGCTTCGTGTACTCGTCAGTGCCCGTCTGGAGTATCTCGACCTGTTTCAAACGAAGTATTTTGTGTAAGGCTCTGGTGGAGTTTGCCGTTGTGGCACGCAAGCCACGGCTGGACCCAATCAAAGTGACAGCTGCTGGCCCTCCGGTGGCTGGGGACTGCACGTCGTTGAGTTCAACGTTTGATTGCTGTGAATCAATAGCGCTCCCGGTCACCAAGGGCGGCCCCTGGAGCAAGTCTCACAGCGTCAACGGCCACGGTGCCGAGCCACTCACATGATGACATCAGCGGCCCGGCTCATTCCCCCGCCGGATCTAGGAAGAATCTAGACTGACGGTCATACAGGTTTTCCAACCTTGCCCATGTGGCCGAAAATAATGGAGATGACTAGGACCATGCCTTGCCCCGCCCCGCATGGTGTTGCCGGTATGCGACAGTTTCTGCCCTAGTGCTAACTTTCGTTTCGCGTCCACGGGCCACTCTCACACAACATTCATCACAACATCAACAATAAACCCTCCTTCATATACCGCCGCCCCGACGCACTTGCTTGCGTTTGTTTTCACCATGACAGACATTGAAATCATGACAGCCATCGGGGACTTTACATTTTTGGACGAAAAGCCAATATCCAAGCCCAGGAAGTCCTTCCTGCACAAGCTGGCTGAGCGACATGCATATGGCAAGCTTCCCACACGCTCATCTCGCGGCGAGGATGGGGATGCCGCCGGCCACCAGCGAGCATCATCGAGTCTCTCCATGCACAAAGACCTGTTCAAGTCCTCTTCAAAGTCGGAGCGTTCGCGCAGCCAATTTGGGTTACGGTACGACGACACCACGGAAAACGGGCAGCCGACGCCAGTGGCCCCACTCTCATCATCCAATACACAGGCCGAACTGGAGTACTGGGCGCACTACTACGACAACATCGCACAGCACGACCGCGACCTCATCCGCGACATAGTATCCAACGCAAATGATCTCGTCGCTATGGACCGCAGCCAGAGCTCCCATTCGCATGGCTCATCGTCTGCAGCCTCGGCATACACCGCCTCGATTCACTCACCCCGAAGCTTCAGTGCCAAGAGCCGCTCACACAGCCTGCAGAGCGCCATGTCCGACGAGGAAATGGATGCGTGGCTGGAGCAACCGGAAGATGCCGAGGTCCATCGTCAGCGCATGAATTCGCGCCGCAACACGCTGCAATCCCCGCCGCTGTGAACAGTAACTATCGACAAAAACCACTCAATTATACGATGAAGATAACTATCGCGGTCTACGTCCTTCCAGAAGGATTCCATCCACCCGTGCAACCCCCGCTTCATTGGGCAGCTGGCTAATACCCCGGAGTTGCGAGCCCCGTCGCCGCAAGCGGGGAACCTGACGCTCAAGGACCGCCACTGCTGAGAGTACCAGTGCAACTGTAAGTATCTTTACGAGTGCACGGTCAGCTGGACGGTGAGCGAGCGCGAAACAGGAAGCCCGTTTGCGCCATCCTGGTTCGGCGCTCTGACGCTGCGCCACCGGACGGGTCGGGTGGCCCGTGCACGTTGCACGTATCTTATCACGTTGCGGAATGTGTAACTTAACAACACAGATGGAGAGGTATATATCAGGGTTTGTGGTGGGCGGCGGTTGCGTCCCGTGGCATGATGGGATGGTAAGCTGGTGATGGCTGGTGATGTTGGGCGACGCAGACCTTGTCGTCACCGCTACTCGGGTCTGAGTCAGTTGTGCGATGCACGAATAGGAGTGCGCAATGGAGGATGGCACCGGAAGTTGCGGTGGGAGATGGCTGGTGGCATCAGGTTTATTTGTTGCTGAGGAAGAAGACTATATCGCGTCTTTGTACAGGTACAAGTAGCTACGGTAATGATCGTCCGGACGATGAGATGGGAACAATGCGGCCACGACATGGTGGGCGGAAAGCAAGTATACCTTTGAGTAAAATTAATCGTCTTCAACGTCGATGCCGTTATTGTTCTTAGAGCTCTCTAATCCTCAACTTGCCTTCGGAGACAGCGTGCTCTTTGACCACCAGCCCGTCACACCTCGGCCCTATAGCATATCATGCCTCTAGGACTACACCTATAATAAAATGCCACGCATCCGCTCCGTACCGACTATGCTGCACAAACACGCCTCATATCTCATCACGGCGTACACTGCCATTCCGTGCGCCGCGCCGAAATGGCGCGACCTTCGCACGAAGAACAAATTGCCCAAAAAGTAGTACACTAAACCGTGTAAATAGCTCGAGTCTTTGCAGACATTCGTTCCATTCAAGGCTGCATGTTCTACAACTGGGCAAGGCTTTCACACACAACCGTAGAACATCAAAACAGTTGTTTTTCCTTTCCGATAAACCATCTGTCGAGTTCCCGTTGTGGTGAATTTACCGCGCGGGCAATGGTTTTCGGTCGGGCTTAGACTCGGCTGAGCCTGGACAGTCAACCTCGCGCTGCTGGTTCTAGACACAAGAACTCGATCTCCTGCAATGCATAAAGCTTTGCTGTTTTATTACGATGGCGCACTCCAAAGCGACGGTGATGCGCATCACGGCGAGGTGACCAGCTCCTCTGTTGCGCTTGGCGCGAAAACTATTCAAGGCTTCCTTATCCCTACGCTTTGACAAAATGTCAACCCATGGCCCGGAAGACCAAGCGATGGAGTCGGGAGTCTGTGTCCTTGCCGCACGGCGACGAGGTTTTGTTTCGCGACCCACAAACCGAACTCAGCTCTGCCGTCTCCGATTGAGGTAGGTGAAGTTGGGAGTCGGTCCGTGGACTCTAGGGCAATAATAAGAGCTCAGCCACCACCTGTATATTTCCCTGGTATATGCCTGTTGGTAAAATACGGCACGGAGGTAACGGAAGAGGAAGGTGAATGTTTTGCCTTTATACGTAAAGCACTTCTTTTGATACCTGGTTCCAGAAGTATATGGGTGGCGTAAATATGACGGACAGGTTTTTATCTATATGGAGCTTATCGACGGCGTGACGCTTGAGAAGAGCTGGGAGGCGATGGGTGGAGGGAACAGGCTGGCCATTTGCCAACAACTACGGCATTTGATAGGCTCTGCACCACCCTTGATTAGTAAGTCACAGTTTGTGCGCATAACGAAATTCGGTGTTCTTCATCGGGCTTGCATAGCCTTACTGTATTTAAATAATTATATTTCCACGTCACGTTGGCAAAAAAAAAGAAACTGTTAGACTGTGAGTTTACACGACCGGTATACTTCGGCATATGGCCCAGATCCAAATGAATAAGATAGGCCACCACATCTGCACTGCTCTTTTCTTCCAGACGAAGTACCTATTATCTTCATGCACACGGACCTACACCCTAGTAATATTATGATGTCGGCAGGGACTAATTCTTACTTTGCGATTATTAATTGGCTGCGATCCGGCTGGTACCCGGCATATTGGGAGTATTGTAAAGGTCGCTGGACCTCAAAGATTGGCGAAGAATGGGTCACTTTGTTCTGGCTCGTGGAGCTTGATGGAACCAAAGGACTTTCATAAAGCCAGGGTTGTTGACCGGAGGAAATCGATGCAGCTTTGATAGCTTTCAGTCTCTACCTCCGCACATGCTCCTAGCGACGCTTGGAGTTCTGGCGATTGCTGGGTGTATGGACCTGTGGGGTAGATGCGTACTCTCGGGTACATTAGATAGAAAGGTCCGTCCCGTCTTAGTAGAAGGTGTTTTGCTCTATGTTTACTACTATCCTATTTGGGATTAGCGCGCTTAACGCATTCTTAGTATATAGTTGACCTTTTGGGTCGAACTAAGAACAACACAATTGAATCTTAATTTCATCACTTTTCAACACAGACTAGCCAGCTTGTGGAAAACTCAGGCATGAACATGTAACGACACTTGAAAACCCGTCAGCTTAACGTGTCTGTGCGCGTGATGCACATGTTCGCGTGATGCACACCCCCACCAAAATTGCGATCTCAAAGATAAGGCTGTAGAGCCACACACAATAGCTATTATTATAAGATTTTGTAGTAGAGTA